>JAQIWH010001711.1:0-29322 GCA_034695005.1 Cryptops parisi
TATATACACTCACACAGATATATGTTGCCATTTGTGTTTTATCTGTGTAGAATTGTTTAAATATTAATTTTTATATTTTTATAAATAATAGTTAAATAAACATTATTTTTTTACAATTTTATAAATCTCAATAATAATAGTATGAAATGTTTATTAAAACTTTTTAATCAACAGACATATATAAATTAAATACTAACGTGGACTTTTTCGCAGATGAACATTTAAAAAGCAACGGAAAATTGTTTTTTATTCTTCAAGAAAGCCACATCCCAAAATAAAGAATCTTATATTCTCTTTTCTATGCTTCTACAGCATTACTAATTAAAGGGCATAGCGCTTTCATCTTCAATTCTAAGTCTCTCTTACATTGCCGAGAGAGTGAAAATATTCCTTCCATCTAACTTCCATGTTTGTTTGTTTTCTTTGATTCTATGACTTTAATTCGAATTTTGAAAAATTGTAAAGTTTCAATCTCTTTTTACTTTTTTTTTGTTTAAACTCATAAAAAAAGTTCTTTCTTTCTGTAAGTGGGGGCTGTGGGGGCTGTGTATTGCATAGTAAATCAATACCAATAATCTAGTAATTAGATTAATTGAATAAATCAATTACTTAAGTTATGTATAATTTATTAAATAAATTATAATTATAACATTGATAATTATTATAATTAACAGTAATATTGAATATATTGTATTATTACACCATGGTGCTTTTACAATATAATAGATTTTTTAATAGAATTGATATTGATATACATTCTCAATGCTAGTCAACTGTAGTATTTTTAAAAGTAAGTATTTATACATACTATAATAATAATACAACAAAAGTATGTAAGGTATCTCAAGTACAGGTATCTAATATAAATATAAATATAAATATAAATATAAAAAGAAACACGCAACAATGCCAATACGGAATTAGAAGCCATGCTTTTATCACAATCTGACAACACTCAACTCAGGTGAAAACGTTAACGCTTATAGCATGACTTATAATATTGGTTTGTTCCTACTGTTGTTGGCTTACTGGTTAAACATTGCTGTTTGAATGGAAATCTCGGCATAACTTTGCAACTTTCAACAGAAAAGAATGGCGGATATTGTTTGGGAAGTATGGGTGCCTCCTATATACTTCTCTCCTGCCCTGACTACTTAAAACTTTTAAGGCCAAGGAGTCTTCTAACATAATTTTTATTTTTTTACTTATTCATCAAAACAAATTAAAATTAAACAAATGAAGTATAATAAAAATTGGTAGTATAATAAAAATTATCATTATTATTTTTTACATTATTATTAAATTTTATACAAAAAAAACAAATATACTTGGTAGTATAATAAACAAATTATTATTATTAATTATTACATTATTAATATGTGATATATAATTATTAATGATGTCACGTAAAATGTTATTTCAACATGAAAATATAATCATTATAATAAATATAATTATGTAATATAATATAATATGTTGTATAGTTTAACAAATATTTTTTAAATTCTCCTTTGAATCAAAGTACCTTAAATTTCAATTCAAATCCTGTGGATATGTCTGATGAGAAGTATATCGAAATTGCGATATATGATACTATTATTAATAGATTTTGGTTGTGCGTGTTTGCGGATATAATTTGGAAGGTCATTCCCATTTCTAGATAAAAATTAACAAGAAATTTATTAATGTAAAAATCAGTAGAAATAAGGGTGGTGAATTGAAAGGATGTTGTACTATGACAAACGATCTATGCCGCAGAGGCCAAATACCACGTCATACAAGGGTTATCTGTATCAATTAAAAAAACTAATAATTATAACTCAATTGCGATGATCACTAACTCAGCTAGAACTAAAATGTTTTTGTTTACAAAAACAAAAACGCTCTTCTGTTTCACTTTTGTAAATGGATGCCATGCTTTTATTGCAATTTTTTGTACATATATTGGTTATTTTAATTGCAATAAAAAACATCAATCTGACAACACTCATCTGTGGTGAAAAGGTTCAAGCGTAAAATGAGTTTATAATATTGGTTTGTTCTTACTTCTGTGTGATGTGAAGAGAAAACACTAAGCAGTAACAGCAGAAATGGTGATGGTCCAGTGTTGCCAAGTCCAAAAAAGCAATCCCCTGATACTGAACGCAAAATCAACTTATTTTTTTAAATCCCCCTATCTACTATAATTCATAAGTATATATTTCTTTATTATATTATTCATTATATAAAATAAAACGCTAGAAAATTTACTGTACGCTGACAAGCCTATGCGTATGCAGCAACAATCCATTGACACTTATATGCAGCACAAAATCTACTGACAGTGACAACACTACATGCAGCACAATTTTATACGTTTAATATTTAAGTTATTGATGTAATTATAAGAATTTATAAATATAAATATTAATTATAAATATAAATAATTATATTTTTAATTTATAAATATAATTATATATAAATAAAAAATGTATATATAAAAAAGGTTTACTACATGCAGCTTTAAACATAAAGTTTAAAGCATTTTATCTTTAGCATTTTATTCCCATGTTGTAAAATTCTGAATTTCTTGTTGCATAAAATTCTAAAAATAATTTTTTAAAAAACGTAGGTTGACAATAGAAAATCTATTAAAATGAATACTAAAATGGACATTTATGAAAATAAATGCTAAACATATGCAAAAAATTTGCAATAACACCTGAAATATGCAAAAATATGCATTAACATCCAGAATAAGCAAAATTAACTTCATACAAATCCAAGGTTTACTGATCAAACACCTTGAAATAACTTTATCAACTAATTCACCATGCGGAAATAGACCTGAATTGGAAAGACATAAATTTCCTTAATTAAATGGACCTTAATTAAGGAAATAGACTAAAATAAACAAAATAATAAAAACATATATAAAACAATATAAGATAATATATATAACAAAATAATAAAACTAAAACACAAACTAATAGTAAAAACAACAAAGGAGAGAGAAAAAAACAACCAAGGCTAAAAACAAATTGCAAAACTGGGGCCTTGCTGCAGTAGAATTTAGGGATTAAAGCGTTTCGTCCATTGACGATCACTTAACCAATGCCAACACCTAAGAGCGTTTACAGTCTAGCTATGACCTCGATTTGAAAATGCAAAAATAGGAAAAATATAATAGAGAAAAAAGATAAGGCAAAATATTTCACCATTTTACGACATATACATATTCGTTTTTAATTTGAAACAAGCAAAATAGATGACAACAATTCAAGCTTTTGAAACTTTACAACAATACAACACCGAAAAAAAGCAAGAATAGATTCAAGAGTGTGTATATGGTGAAGCATGAAAAAGAATAAAAAACTTGCGACAAGAAATCAACCCAGTTTGCTAATTGTTTAAAACAATGATTAACAACGTATATTTTTATCATCTGAAAGTTGTCTCTCACATTAAAGGGAAATTTTGATGTGTGTAGTGACTAGGAAAAATGTGAAAAATCAGCCGAGTACAAAAATTTTCTGTATTTACAAGGTTTTTTCTTCTTACTAACACTACTCACACTGGCAATAACGATTCCTGAGCAAAGAAATGTATTTTTTTCAGCTAACAACAAAATACTGGTAGAAGCGTTCTTTCTCGTGTGCAGACTTAACTTTGGATCTCTAGTAGATGAAGAATTTGGCACGTGTAAAGGAGTGAACAGTTTGGCACTAGTTTTCAAATCCATTGTGTTATACACCTTGCTGGCATCATTCAATGCAGCTAGTTCATGACAAAACAGCGTTGGCACTTGAGACTTCTGCTCTTGCACCATTTTCTGCAAGAAATGGCTCCCTGCGTTAGCCCCATCCGATTGGGTGCTTGCAGAAACAATAGGTGATTTACTCTTCAAATCCATTTTATCCGCCTCCTCATTGCTCACAACTTTTTCAACTTCTATTTGATATATGGTAGTATCTCTATTTTGAGTTGATTTATTAGCAACCACACTCAAAAGTAGCAAATCTTTGTGTTCTCTGTACTTGGCTATCATCTTTTTGTGGCATACGCATAATCACCAGCAACTACTTTCTTAGGCATATTTTTGGTTACCATTTCCAAGTTACGATGATTTTGTACATCCAACATCAAATGACCATTGTATATATAGATTAACATAGGTTTTATTCGGCTTTAATTACAACTTCGGCTTAATTACAACAAAAGCTATAATATTGAAGCTCTTCACTCCACGATCATCTGAAAAGAAATGAAGAGTAAAATGAGTCATAATTATTGCACCAAAATCACGTGAACAAACAAAGCGTGGGAGGACAATCAGATCATCCTAATTTGATAGAATCACTAAATTTAGAATTGAAGTAATCTAAATTACCAAAGACATTTAAAAATAACTTCCAATCAAATCACTTTCAAAACAATATAAATACTGGGTCAAAATTATGCAAAAGGAGCGAACGCCTCTCGCTCATGATGTTGCTGTCCAAATTCCAGTAGTCTACCAGAAAAGCTGTTGTAATGTATGAACTCACTTATCTTGTTATTATGTTGATCCAAATCGAATAGTGTTAGACTAGAATTAATTGGGGCAGAATTTTCGAACTTAGTGAAAATTATGGAAATTCACAACTTCCATAAAATGTTAGACTTTGATGGTGAGTAAAGAGATAGTTTTCCCGACTGCCAGTATAGAAGGATACTCATGTTATTGACTGATTATTTTGAGATTATTGTATTATATGTACTAACAGGCAAATTTAGAACAAACTGTTATTACTTTACAGAAATTTAAGAAACTAGATATCAGACTGTACCGTTTAACTATTCAGACAAATTTAATATTAAGAAATAATTCATTATACCGAAGTTAACTTTGAATACCTTTTCCAAATTTCACATACCTTACATCTTTGTAAACTTTTTAGTCTTAATTATTAAAAATAAATATTGTTACTATAAAACATACTTCACCGCCAAAAAGTGTCTTTTATTTCTAGTGTACAAAATAGACATTTTGTGAAGCCCATTAGAACCATAATTATTAGAACCAAGAGGATAAGTAAATTTAGACAAAATTCCACTATACACAATTAACAATTAGATTATCGAACACAACGCATTAATCCTTAGAATTTAATTTAAGACATCCTCTTATAGAATATTGGGTTATAAAATAAGTTAGTAGGACCTTAGTGGGACAGACCCCCGGTTGTAGTATTGAACATTTGAATAGACTCACGAGGGGTCCACGTTAACACTACTTTACCCGGTGAGATTCTTGAGAATAAACAAACAATTCTTGAAAACAATTCTTTAGCTGAACTTTATAAATACAAAGCAGAAGAAGTTTCACTGACGCTCGCCACGCATGCGCACTGTATCTGTTACCCGAATATTATTCTAATTAAATTGTTGGTAATAATAATTTAAAATTATAGTCAGAAATAATAAAAATAAAATAAATAGGATTGTAAATGATAATTGTGTATAAACCACTGTACACTATTTTTTCATGTACAATGATAGGCATCATTACAAGCAATTGATTTTTATAAAATTATATTTTATGGAGTATTTATTTTCACTTTTGATATGAGTTCTACGATTATTAGAATACTAGTAAAAAGCCCGTCATTCGACGGGCTGCAAGATATTTTGAGTTATGATAAAACTGTTGCTAATTGAAGAGAATTGATTTTTATTGTGCTTTTACGTGAGTGTGGTGATTATTACAGTCTGTTAGTTTGACAATGTTTCCTTAAACACAATGTTTAGAGTGAAGACCGAATCAGATCCTTGTATCATTTTCCCTTGTTTTGAGCCATCTGTGATCATAATTTTCAGTGGCGTTCCTAGGGGGGTGCGGACCGCACCGGGTGTCACCATCACAGCAAAGTGTCACCATCACAAGACACCAAATAACTTTTTATGAAAGTTTAGTGCAGTGTTTCAGCATAAATTTATTATTTTTATGGAAGTATCTCGGTAGTTAGTTATAAACACAAAAAAACATTTTGCGTAAGTCTAGCTTAAATTTACTGTAATTTAATTCAATACACAGTACATGTACCTACAAGGATAAAATTCTATGCTAAGATAAAGTTCTATTTATTTTCTGAGACTTATAATAAACGTGCACGTCTTTATAGACGCGATTTGACAAATATTCTAGTATTTTAGCTGCAATATTGTGGGAATTTATATTTGTGAACTTATAGCAGAAACTGTTTTGAAAATGAACTAGTGATTAACGGAAAAGAGAGGTGTCACCATTTTACTCTTGCGTCGTGAGAGTACATCTGGTGCCGTTTTTTGAGCCATACATGACAATACATATTTTTATTGATCGAGAAAAAGGGTATTATTTTATATCGATATTTCCATTTATGCGGTGTGTGACACCCAAGACTGGAGGTCTGTGTGTGTAGGGGGGTAACACCATGAGTTACCGCACCGGGTGACACCCACCCTAGGAACGCCACTGATCATTTGAACAACGTCCTCTTGGTAATGCTATGTACAACCATGGTAATACTATATAGTATTACCATGGTACAACTGACCATGAGTGAAAACGGGTTTAAACGAGACAAGTATATACCTAGTTTCTTCAAAGTTTGGCCTTGTGACTTGTTAATAGTCATAGCAAATGCCAGCTTAATAGGAAACTGTCTTCTTCTCAAGGTGAATGGAAGATCAGTATTTGTGGGTGCCAAGTCCACCCTTGGAATAAAAACTATTTGATGTTCTGCGGAGCCAGTTAAGACTTCTGCAATAATCAAGTTTGGTTTTAAATTTTTGACCAGTAATCTTGTTCCGTTACAAAGACCGCGCTTTGTATTTAAATTACGAAGAAGCATAACGATGCATCCAGCTTTCAAATTCAATTTATGAATTGGCATTCCAGAAGGAGAACATTCGTTCAAAAATTCAATAGGGTAGTTTTGGCTGTCTTCAGGGGTTTCATCTTCAATTGAATCAGAGCTATAGTATGTGACAGTTTCACCCTCTAAGAGATCCAGAATCTCTTCATTTATAGCGTTAACGTGTGTATTCTTTGGACAAAGTATTGCCCGTTTGGAAAATCTGTAAACATCTTCTGCATAAAGTTTTTCTCCAAATATTTCTTTAGTAAGATTTTTGCAAATTAGATGAGCTGGAATTTGTACTGTTTCCTCAGTAAGACCAAATTCATTGGACAATTCACCATCGCCAAGTTTTAGCAACCATTCGCTGAACTCGGGATCAATTGATCGAACATTTTTCTTTAATCGCAGAATTTGGAATTTGTCCCAGTGTTCATTAAACTTTATAGTTGCCTCTACAATAGCTGAGCGATTGCCATGTGGCACTACGGGGAGAGTTTGCCTGAAATCTCCTCCAAGCAATAAAACTTTACCACCGAATGGTTTCTTATTCTGCATAATTTCTTGCAAAAGTCTATTTATTGCTTTTAGACTGGTGTTCAATGCCATGCTGGCTTCGTCTATGATTAAAATTTTAGCATTTTTAATAATCTGAGCATCTAAAGATGCAGGTTTAACACCTGATACAGATGTATCCAAAAGTGGGATAGGTAGCTTAAATTGGGAATGATAAGTCCTTCCACCGTCAAGTAAATTTGACGCTATTCCTGTGGATGCCATAGGCAAAGCATAGTGACCTTGTCCTCTTAAAGAACTGAGGAGACATTTATATAAATATGTTTTGCCACTTCCACCTTGTCCATCAAGAAAGAAACACCGGTGTGGTAAGTTGTCATCAGCTACTGCTGAAGTTATTGCATCAAATGCAGTTCTCTGTTCAACGTTAAGTGTTTGAACCATTGCCACACTTTTTTCTCTTTCAAGAATCGTATTAAATTGATCTTCATGTGCTACCTGGTAATTCCTAGAAGGAGTGGGAAGGTCAAAGTCTTCGCATTTTTTCCCATTTGCACGGAAAATTAACTGAATGTCGCTAAGTGCTAACATTTGACAATGGACACAATCTTCCGTGTGACCACCATGCCCAATGAAATCTTCACATAATTCGTTCTTATATTTTGCGAACAGATCACGGACATTAGGAGGAACTGAAAAAATGCATATGTATGCAAATAGTTCTCTTAATTGGCGAGGCATTTGTTCACCTGAAGCTTCATGTAGGGTAATATCCCATATTGCATCGTCTTCAAAAAAACCCCATCTACGTGCAGCTTCTTTAAAGGTTGGGTATAAAACACCCTCATAAGATTTCAAGTTGCTGAATGATGTCGCTCCTTTTACATGAAGCAATAGAAGTCTTAAGCAAAATCTTTCTTGATCAGTTGCCAAATTGACAGAGTACATACGACCAATTGTCTTTTCTTCACCTCTTTTTCGAGGGTTCCATTTTCTGTTTTGTTTGTCAAAAACATAATGTTGAGGTATGTCAACATATAGATATTGATGAGCTGACTCATCTTCCTGGTTTAGTTTAAACCACGCTGTTAATGTGGTGTCACGGTAAGAGGCTCGCTCAACTGCTGTTTCAACGTTATGTTCAGTAAAATAAACGTTTTGCTCATCAGGCAAGTGTACTTGTAGGCGTATAATTGTATGACTTTGGTCATGCATTTTATAACCAAATAAACGCCAAGCTGCCTCTGGGGCGCTAACGTAACGTGAATCCATATGGTTTTGGATTTCATCATGTTGTAAAGTGTTATGCTCATTAATGTTGATTTTTGCGCAATCGTGACCTTTATAAACATATTTAAACAGATATTTAACACTCTTTACTGAAGCACAACTTTCCACGTTTATGTGACAATTATACTTTAGGCTGAAATAGGAGTTATAAGGAACGACCCAGGAATTGTCAATATGCTTTCCTTTGAGGACTATTTTATTTCCGTCATTACGACGCCGATATTTAGGATATCCACCATAGTCAACCAACGTTTCTTCTTGAAAAGCTTTAGGAAAATTCTTTGCACATTTGCCATTAATCATGCATGGAGAATTCAAATTGTGTTCACCACATGGTCCATGAATCATGTGCTTTGTCACAATTGCATGGAGTTGAGGATTTATTTGAATATCTGGTATTTCAGCAGATATGAACGCATCAATAGTTTCTGCATCTTTGGGTTTAAAATCTGCTTTCATAATTAGCAATATGTGTGCATGAGGAAGGTCTCTTTTCTGAAATTTAATGACATGCACCTTAGTTGGTGTTCCCAGTACATGCTTTTTGTAAATATCATCCAGTAACTCTGCGAGTTTCAATTTGAATACCCGAACGACCAAATCTGGTCGAAATTCAGATGACACATGTTCATTAAGGTTGTCTAAAATTTCAGGCCATTTAGGATTGCACGTCATGGTGATGAAGTAATCAGGCTTTCCATATTTTCGGACTATTGCCATTGCATCCTGATAATTTTGCTGCATATTTCTTGGACTACCTTGAAACGATGAAGGTAAAATGACAGTTTTGCCAGGAAGTAATCCTTGTTCATTTGCTTCACTTTGTATGTGATCCATTAATCCTGTGTATTTTTCAACACGTAATTTACTCTGATTAAACCTAATATAGTTCAGCCTATTTGCTTCAGTTTTAACATAGGCATCAACAAAATATTGTTGTGTTAATTTTCCAGCAGATAGGAAAGGGTTGAACTCATCTCGGATGGAAAATCTATATCCATAATACTGCATTTGAGTAACTCGAACCCTTGGGTTGGTGGCGGGAGGCCTTCTAATATTTAACAATGCGGTCGGGGCATAATTTAATTTTATGTCTGTATGCCAACTTTGATCTCCGAAAGGGAATAATAGTGGGTAGGTCATTGCCTCAAGATTTGGATCTAAAACACTGATTCTTTCTGTTTTTCGGCGATTTGGATTGTTTTCATTCACTCTGCAATGAATCAATAAATCTCTTTCCAGTGGTGGTTCTCCATCTTCATTTTGAAAGACTATAGCTACTTCATTTATGCGAGGAGCATTGTAACGTCTGGGATCAGCATTTCGATCTTGCCTAATAGCCATTGAGATAGTTGCTGGGTCAACACCATTTAATGCAGCATCAGTTAAACATTCTTGTTCAACTTCATGCATCATTTTACAGGCTTGTGCAAATGGATTATTTGCAGCCATGAATTCACTTAAAATGTGCATTAATTCAGCATTGCACTGCAAATTGTCATTTAATCTCATTCTTTGGTTTGCTGCTTCTTCTGGATCGAGAATGTAAAGTTGAGCAAATTTTCTTTGATCGTCATTTGAGGGATAGAGTGCTCCAGCTCTATGATAAATTTGACCATTTATTCGAAAACAATATGGTCCATAGCCAGGAGGAGGTTTTATGGTTGCTCCCATTGAAGCAAATGCCAAGGCACTATTGAATGAACGAATGTTTCGAATGAAATTCGCAGAATGTTCAAGTTTATGTGTAATGAGTTGCTCTATAATTGGAGCTATAGTAATATCAGGCAAATGAACTTTCCCTTTGTTGCAGCATACATTTTGAGACTCTTTGAGAAAATACCTTGCCCCACAAAATTCGCAAGTGGCGCTCAGCAAGCCACAGTCGTGTTGTTGTGGCTCCACTACATTAATCTGGATTTTCCTTCGAGCAGAATTTTCCCTCTGTCGGGTCATTTCCTCGTTAGTCATAGTGGCACGACGATACCTAAGTCGTTCCCTATTACGTTCTCTGTCTAGTTCCCTCCGCTCTTCTGTTTGACTTGCAGGTGCATGTTGTGCACGTTGTCGCTTTCGTTGATCCTGCTGCTCTGCAGTCAGATTTCGTTTTGGCATACTAAAAACGTGGTACTAAAAACATTAATTTTTAGTACTACACTAAACGCGTTAAAATTAAAAACATTTAATTTTAATGAATTTTATAAATAACTTAAATTTAAAATCATCAGTATATAATAGTCTCCCAGGATTAATAAATGACGTGTCCGGTAAGGTAAGGTAACGTAAGGTAACGTAACGGTAATTTGGCATCCACCGCTTCGAGCTGAATTTGGCTCCGCATTAATTCTGTGGCCAAAATAAAAATTTTAAAACATGTTGTAAAGAAACATTGATGTGTCATCGAGTTTCGAAAAAAAAGATTTAAATCGAAGAGCCCGCGATTGCTTTCCGACAACACCAAATCGCCGGCGTCGGCTAATGTTGACGCCGGTGATTTGGCATTTATGTTTGAGCGCGAAAATTTGAATTCTATTATTAAATGACGTCACGGGTAATGGATGAGTAACTGAAGTTTTTAAATTATAACAATGAACAAACTGCATAAACATAAACTGTAGGTAAATCCAAGGTAGTTTAAGTTTAGTAAGGGTAAATCTAGACACCCCGTGGTTACCATACCGACCACGGGGGTTAAGTTCTAGTTTAAGTTATTTAAATTGATAACTTGATAATTAAGTTATTATTGATTGAGTTATTTAATAAAAAGTAGTAAATAATTACTACTAAAGTAAAACAATAGTAAAACAATTACTGCTAAAGTGCTACTAAAAATAATTAAAATTTAAACTTTAATTGAATTAATTAAAAATTACATAAATGGTTTCTCATGGTTAGTGTGTTGGCCCTTTTTTGTTTGTTTTTTTCACCAACGCATGTGAAAGCAGTGTTGAAAAAGTTCAAGCACATTGCAACTTTAAACGGAAACCGATAGTCGTTCATTGTTTAAGCACATTTACCAACGCGTGTAAAAGCAGTGTTAAATAGTTGAAGCACATGGTGTTGAAGCACATTGCATTTTTAAACAAAAAACGATAGTCGTTCATTGTTTAAGCACAAAAAAAATTGTAAAAGCCAACACGTGTTGACGCGTGGCCAAACCAAACCGAACCGAACCAAAATAAGAAACAAAAACATAAACAAAAAAAAAAACAACTTACTTGGCAAAGTCACCCCAGGGTTTAACGAAGTTGAGAAGTTGAAAATTTTCAAGAACAAAACTTTTCAAGACGAAGCAAAGTAAATGATAACAACACGAACAATAACAACAAAACGAACGATTCAAAGTGACGGCAGCAAAACAGGAAGTGACGGCAGCGCAGCTTCTAGGCAAGTGAAACAGGAAGTGAAGGCAGCTTCTAGGCTTAAGCCACCTCCGTCTGCGCATGTGCGTGGACAGTGAGCTCTTTAGCCAATCACAGGCGAGAAACACACAACTTGTCGAATTATAGAAGTAAAGATTAACTCACCTGATTGCCACAGTAGAGGATGTGAACTGCTTATATTGGTGAACTCAGTGAATAATCCAGCGAACAATTAACAATAATTTATTTATATTTAAAAGAATGATTCCAATTAATGTATGAAAATGATAATGTTTCTAATACAGGTTTCCAAGTGGTTTCATAAATGTTTTGAATTTATATTACAATTTTCTCAATTATCAAAAGTGAATATTTCAATTATAGATCGTAAGTTTCCAATTAATAGTGTTGAATTTGTCATAAACAGATCGTCCGAAAAGGCCAAATTTTAGGCTTATGGCCTCGGTAGTTTTACAAAAGTTGTTGAATTTTACTCCAAAAATCTCAGACATAAAACGGAGTTTTTTCTACTATGAATACCAAACAATTTATACCCAATAGTATATTTCAAACACTAAAATTGAATTCAATTTGAACACTAAAATTGAACTAAGATTATGATAATAAAAATTGTTACTTTACAGATTTTGTATATTTTTCAAAATTCGAAAATTGATTTCCATTTTCCCAATCATTGTATCAAAACTCTTTCATGAATTTACTCGTTATTGGACGCCAACCTTTGGCGATATATAACCACCATACACGTGTTCAAAAAGCACACCCAGGTGAAAAACTCTACAAGTGCTCTCATACCATATATTGTACCTTCTATAATTTTCATATTTTTCTACCACGATCTCAACTAGACGTATTGGATCGATGAAACAAAGTGTAAATTCTCAACCTCGTCAGGAGAAGAAACTACATACGTGTACATTACAAGAAACAGTATAATCTATATATTCATGACATCAAGCAACCTCGTATACATTGAGGCTGCGAAAGTTGCCCGACCCCAAACTTTGATATTACTCAATCTTCACAAGTGCATTGTAAGAACTCACACCGGTGAAAAACTTTATGAATGTTTTCTTCCTAATATGCAAACGAAAATCGATTACTGTAACAACACCGACAACGACGGAAAATCGAATCATACCGGTATGGGGTGACACCCAGATGACGGCAGGCACAAATGTATCCAAAAATACCGCCCCAAACCACAAAAGAGTTGCTGCGCATTCTTAACTAAGGAATTCTAGCATCTTCATTAACATCTCTTGCTTGCTCATTTCTTTCTGTTTACTGTTTTTCTTTGTCACTTTTTTTTGAGGGGTTTACGTTTTACTATCCTTTGAATACTCTCAGGCTGCTCCGTCTCCAGCTCTATGACAATGATTATATCATTGGCGACTGAACTTGTCGCTTCACCCTCTTCAGGCTGTATGTTTGCTTCATCGCCTGCCGCGGTATGTTCATCTCCCTCTTCCCCGTCGTTCATTTCCTCGCTCGGCTTGTGCACGAGGTTGTCGGGTGGCTGTTGACATGACCCACGGCTGTTCGGGCACCGCCCCTCTACTCCTCAAGCCATACCAGTGTCGTGGAGGCTCGGGCGCTGGCTCCTCTACCACCCTTGGAGGTGCCAAAAATATCAATTCATCCTCGTCATCCCAAATCGGTGGAGGGTGTCTGACCGCCATCGGCACCTCCACCTCGCCTGCCTCCTCTCCCACTGCGTTTGTAGGGTCTGGTCTCTTCTCTTTTTCTTTCACCTCCTCGTGTCCTACGGCTGGGCTCAACCTGTTTGCATGCACTCTCAATTTTTGTTCATTCTCTATATTAACCACCTCGAAATTTACGGGTGTCGTTTGTCTTACTATGCGATAAGGTCCGCGCCACCTAGGTGTTAATTTTTTACTTAAACCAGGTTGTATCACTACTTCATTTACATACACTCTATCTCCTACATTAAACGTATATGGTCGGTGCTTTTTCGAATGATATTCCTTACGCTCTTCCACCGCCTTGTCAGAACATTTTTTTGCCCATTCATGCGCACGCTGCATTCTTTGCATCATCTCGCTCTTATAATTTACGTCGCTATCATAACACAATTTTCGCGGCGCGGTCAAGACATCCATGGGAAGACAAGGATCCCTCCTATACAACATAAAATAAGGTGTCTCACTGATCGACCTATGTACTGTTGTATTATACGCAAACACCGCATATGGGATCCAGATGTCCCAGTTCTGTTGGTCGGATGCAGTGAAGTGTGAAATGATGTCCATCAACGTTTTATCTACCCGTTCATTTAACCCATTGCTACTCGGATGATAACTGCTTGCGTATTCGCGATCTATATGCAATAGTTTGCATATTTCTTCCATCAATTGTGCCATGAAATTGCTGCCTCGGTCGGTTAAGACCTGTCTGGGCACAGAATGTCGTAAAATGATGTTTTCAACGAAAACCTTTGCTACCATCTTTACCTTTTGATCGGGCATAGCCACTGCTTCACAATACCTTGTGAATTGGTCTATCATTACCAAAATACACTTGTTTGAGTTCAAAGTAGTTACCATAGGACCGACTACGTCCATAGACATTCTTGCAAATGGTTTATTAATTTCTGGAAAATACTGCAACGTGAGGTGAGTTCTTGGTGCTTAGGCTAACCTAGCCGGCTAGGTTAGGCTAAGTTAGCCTTGAAGAGATAGCTAAAAGAACGCTCCGCTAGGTTGGGCTAACTCCGCCCACTTCTAACCGGCTAGGTTAATTCTCTAGTCATCTCTAGCCTTTCCAAAGACGGCTAAGTTTTGATCACGTGACGGCTAAGTTGGGCTAACTTAGCCGGCTAGGTTAGCCTAAGCACCAAGAACTCACCTCTGAAGTTTTCAATCTATCGAAACTGATTAAGACAAGAATGTCTCAAAACTGCGCATGTTTCTATGACAAACAAGAATAGGTGCGGAAGCTGCAAGCAAAATATGGGTGAAGTGTGTTAGCACCCTATCATTTCTATCTCTCAATTAGCATACATTGGAATTACCATTTCATGTAAATGGTAATTCCAAGCATGCTAACTGGTGACCAAACTTCATGCATTAAATGTGAATACCTATACAAGATTCCTTTTACCAGTGTCTCTTTTTCCTCTTGTACTTCTGAGAAGAATAATAAAGTATAACATAAAGCAATACAGTTACAATCTAGCGTCATACGGCTTTAATTGGTGTATGCACAGCCAGTGGCGGATTTAGAATTAAAACCGACTTTGGAGAGGGAGTCACATGAAGTTTAATGACGAATATGTCTAAAAATTACGTTTTCTTGGCGAATCATGCTCCAAATGAGTGTTTGTACCCAAAAACATGCCTAACTTAGCCATTTTTGCCTCGATTTTCCATGAAAACATCCAAATAGCATTAAACATGTCAATAAAGTAAACATGCTTTGGAGGACGTTTGCACCTCCTAAACCACTTTCACAAATTTGCAAGTGGGCACAACCCTCTTTATGAGGAAAAAGTTATTGAATAAATGGCATTTTACCCTACAAAGTGCCTAATTCATGCAAAATCGCCTAATTCATACACCTCCCTTTGATGTACTTTTTCTAATAAACTAAATGTTTTAGACCAGTACGCAATGGACGTAGATAACCCATTGGAAACGTCACTCATGTTCATCTCAATTACATGAATTCTTATCCTGTTTCAACAGTAAGACATCCTTATTCCACAGACTCACATTGGGATTAATCTTCTATTATTTTTATACTACTGTATGTTGTATAAAAATTTTGCGTTACCTGATTCAATTGCATCAAAATTGTTTCTAAGTTCCTCTGAAGCGTTTTTGAAATCTCCATTCAGCACTTGGCCCACAATTACACGAATAATCCATTGACTGTACATGCAGAATTTCTTCAGTTTATACCCAAATAATAAACTGGTATTTTCAATGTTCATTAATTCCTTCATTTTAACCACTGAAATATTGGAAATCATTCTTAATTTAAAAACAACAAAAAATAAGACACTTTGTCTTAATCACACAATGCTGAAGGCTAGCAATACAGGTTACACATTTTGTTTAGCCCCTTTTACGAACTCCACGTAAAAAGGGACATGATTTCTTATGGAGAACTTAACTCAAAAATTGAAGTAGTTCTTGGAACAGATTGTGTTTGAAGTTCGAGGGTTCACCATGTATCAATATCAAAGCAATTTTCATTTCGTACAATTGTAAAATTATTAAATTTTGTGTCTAAATTGCAGTTTTTTATACTTAAAAACACACTTCTTGGTCACTACATTGCCCATTGTCTACAACTTTTTTTAATTGTTTAATATGCTAAAATGCAGATGTTATTCAAGTGTTTATATACAAGTATAAAATAATATTCAAATTTCAATTTGAAAAATCACTTTTTGAGTGTTCATTTCTTAAACACTCCTAATTCCGACTGGTAACGTGACCGGAATTTTTTTTTTCTCTTTAAACATGAAGTATTTTAAATACCTCAACAAATTTTTGAGCACCAAGAATCTTTATCTAAATCGACAAGAAGTTCTATTTCTCAAATCATGAAAACAGTACAGGAATAAAATTGCAAGTTCAACCTCCATAAAGTACTGTGATATTTCATGTAACGTTATATTTTATTTTTATTCACCATTTATAATGAATAAATTTATCAAACCGTCATTGATAAAGTTAAATATAACTTCCATCAGTCTAAGAGAAATTGTGATTTGGTGGTAAAACTAATAAATTACTGCAAAATCAAAATTTCAAGCATTCAAAATTCTCTGAATGTTGTATAAAACATTGCGTTATGAGGTTATACCATAATGGTGTGTTATAACATTGCGTTTCATGGTGGTAAGTGACCGTGGAATGACTCATTATCATTTCCTGATGATTTATAAATTTGAAAATTTCAAATACTCATTAAGGCAATTTGAACTAGCGATGCTTTGAGCATCATTCTAATCATTCATGGCTATAAAACCTAACCTAATCTAATGTTCACTACACAAAATGTTCATGAACCGAGGGATACCTGCACCAACAATTTGGAAATGACTTTACAGAAAATAAGAACAAAATATATACCATACATCATACCAGACATCTTGAAAAACATCGCAAGGTCCAATAGCTGATCTAAGCTGCTCGCCATAGAAAACAAGATTCTGCGAAACTCCTGGTACATAAATTTAAGATGATTTACTGTTGCATGATCTTGCGATTTAATGTAAGCAGCAATGGCAGGATCGATTTCTGCATCAAGTTCTTCAAGTTGTTCAATGCTTATGTGAATCAGGTAAATATCTGAAATTGTACAATGTACCGTATCATCTATACTATAGAGATGGTCGATTAGTTTGTGCGCTACCAATAAGGCTCCTATATCGCTGGACCGATTGGAACCAAACTCGGAAGGGTTAATAATCCCTTATGTCCAGGGGTGAAAATGTTTATGTTTTTATCCTCCATTTTCAGCCCCAATATGGGGGGGGGGGGAAGCCTCAACATCACATTTGGCAACTCAAGTAGAAGGCATTAGTATGTTAAATCGAGTGATCGACTGAATAGAACGATGTTCATAAGTTGAAGGTAGCGAGTTCGATTCCTGATGAGGAAACCAAACACAAAGAAGAGGTTAGAAATATTAGTCCTTTCTCAATGACTGTCAACGTTACTTACAGAAACATTTCTTCTCTTTTTAGATACAGCTAGTGAATTAATAAACAGGAGAGAAAGCCAGTAGCAAAAGAGGCAATCAAAATGCTGACCATTGCCAACACTTGCACTAGATTTAGCAACACCAGTGTCATACTGACACACAAGCATGTCACCAAGGGAGAATAATGACCGAGCTTAGAATGATGATTGTCTTGTTTTTCTGGGTTGTCATTCTCAGCAATAAAGTCACGCAGTGGAGCATTGTCATTTACACCAACTATTATTTTGTTGTTATAAAAAATATGCCCCTAAACAGTGATTCTCAAAATATGTGGTGAAGGAGCAGTTTTATCTTTCATTCGAACGAGACAGCCAACTGGCACTTTTGTAAATAGAAAAAAATGGGCTTGCTTCTTGCTTCAACTAATATGGGTTGAATTGCTGAAAATACTTGTAAAGGATTAATGATTTTTGTTTAAACTGTTTCTATGTTTTAATAATATAAACTGCAGAAAAATCCATCCCACAGAGTTATGTTGAGAAGGGAGAAAAGAGCTAAGTACTTGAATTTTTAACCAGGGCACTGAGGCCGTTAGGTGCATCATTTAGTGCAATACATTTTAATGCGGAATGACAAAGTGAGGATGATAATGAATAAAGTTTTATAATGCAGAAGACTCCCCCCCCCAAAAAAAAAACCTGCCTTTGCCCACACTGAACCCATGAGAAAAGAAGTGTTTACAAAGCAATTTAGTAAGTTCAGAGTATTCATTTTTAACTTTTATCTAAAATGAAGCAAGTAATGCTGTTTCTTCAAACAAAATTTCAATTCCTTTCAAATTATTGAAAGCACGGCTACAATTAAGCTATCTGTCTGACAAGTAAGTAAGTATTTGGATTTTTATGTATGCATTGACTGTTGTAAGGTTTGTCATATGGCACACAAAACTCTCATAAATCAAGAAATAATGATGAGTTCAGGATGGTTATGGGTTTATGAAACAAGAAGAAACAGGAGAATCCACAGAAAACCTGAGCTCATGATGACAGACCCAAACTTAGTCCACATGAAACAAATGAAAGGCAAACCCAGGACCTCTCTTCCAGAGATGTTCATTTGACATCCACATGAAAAATATAGTTTAACGAAGACTAACCAAATTACCAACTTACATTTCTTGTCATTTGAACAGCTTGACTCGTATGATGCAACATGGCAGAGCAGTTCTACTTCTTCATGCAGAATTTTTTGAAGATTACCCAGTTTAGGTTTGTTTAATTCCTAAACAATGTGAAATTCCAGACTTAATGCAATACAAACAAGCTACCAAGAGCAGTGACTCAACAGGGAGAATCGATAGTCCCCAAACTCTTGATTTCAAAACGTATTACATGAATATAGATATTAGAGATGTACAAGATATTTTAAATGCATTTACATTTACAAGTCACACTTATGTGTAATTAGAAAACCTTTAAAAAAAAGCTTTTGGAACAATCCACCATTTTGTAGGATACACAAATTCATCCGACAACACGTGTTGATAAAAGCTCTTTTCATTGTCTTGGTCATGAAACCTCTCAAGTATCCAATGATGATGTTCCGCATATCTCACAATAATGTACTCTTTGATTTTGGCAAACTCAAATTTGCTTCTTACAAACACCCACCTACGTGTGTCACGTAGTGCAGCTCGTTCCCTAAGGTTGCCCACATATGTCACAAACAACAACAATACTTGAGAGGTCTAGTCTGGTTTTACAGCAAGACATTATTGGAAGTAAAGTTCGGGAAATTTTGAATCTCCCTGTAGTTGACCGTTCCTTGTATACCATACCTCAGATGAAAACACTTCAGTGAATAATTTGTTCAGTACATTGTAAGGGTCCAAGTAACACTCAATGATTAATATTAAAACATTATGGTTAATAATTTTTTCCAGCTCCTCCAAACTAGCTGTCAATTTGTTGCACTCTTCACTGATTATAGTACTATAAATACAAAAACAATTAAAGTTGAAATTGCCATTCTGTGTAGAGTCAAATTTTGGTAGATTAGATTACCATCGTTACATGGGATATCACTGTAGATGATTATAATTTATATAAATATTAAATAAATAAATAAATAAATATTACATCACAAGAAAATGCTTGCTATGTTGCACTGACATCAGGAAGAGAAGCATGATTCAACAAAAATCTTTTTGGAGACTCCTGTGCTTAACTTGAAATATTTAAAACATACCTAATTAATTTGGCATCTTCCTTACACATGTTTCTAATATTTTCTCTGAGATTCAAAATCTATCAAGAAAAAATAAATATAATAAATAAATAAATTTATTGAACAATAATACTAGAGACATTAAAGTTGGAATATAAATGTGGACCTATGTGAGGAAGCTACTAGTGCAACAATGAAAATAAATTATTTGTAACTAATCAAAACAGCAGCAGAGCAGTTTGTAAAGTGGACCCAACAAATGCCATGCTACATAGCAAAACTAGCTACACATATATTGTAAGGGTGATTTAACTTTTAACAAATGCATTTTAGAACATATTCTTTAAAGAAAAAACATGCGTTTATTTCACACTCCCAAAAAAAGCATGGATTGAGATGGCTGTATATGAATGATTGTGAAACTGTGGCGACATTTCACAGTCATTTCTACTAGCGAGTTTGTAGTGCATTTTGGAACAAATGCTAGTTGTGAGTCTCCCTCACATGCAGCAATCTTCCACCAGTGAAACGGTAGCAACCTTAGTCAAAAAGTATGGTTCCTTCCAGTGGCAGCTCGTGTATAGGCGCTGCAGTGCCCCCTATCTCCTGGGGTATATACTGTATATATGCATAAAATATGTTTATTTATTTATACATATATATATATATATTTGTACAGGATATTTAATACATTATCAATGATTTCCAAGTTTGACGCCAATGCATTGGCTAATTTCTGAGAGGATTTGGTTATTTTTTTACCAAAAAAACAACTAAATTACTATATGTGGAGCTCGCTTAAGAGTCAGCTCTACTAAACAAAGCGTGTTTAGTTAGGTGCGCCTTCTGCGCATGCGCATGGCACAGCCGGCTTGGTAAGCGTGGGAAAAAGCTGCTCGAAAGTCAGCCTACCAACTATTGCTACGCTTTTGCTAGAAGGATCTTTCGAAAATCTACTGCGTGTAACAAGTCCGCGCATGCACATGACGCACTGGAGGAGGCTATGAGAGCGCTAGAGAAAAGCCTCGTCTGTTGTTCAGTCAACGTCTGTTGTTCAGATAATCCTTTATATAGTATACCATCTCACTAAAAACTAAATCGAATTTCTAACTAAAAAAATTTCTGAAGCAGCACCTTCAGGAATAAAAGTCACGAGCCGCCACTGGTTCCTTCTATCATTATTTTGAAGTTAAACGAGTTATAATGTGAAACACTTGAAGTTTTATAGGCACATATCTGGTTTATTTATTGACATAGTTACATCAAGAAACAATGCTTGTCTGTTGCTTAATGTACTTAATGCTTACTTAGATCAAGCAATAGATGTACTTAATATGCAATTAAAGCGTGGTGTGCTATGATGTGCTATTCGTAAATGTAAATTACACAACGATTGTCATTAAAATACGCCAAAGTGAAATGGTAAAAAATTAGTCAAATACACACGCAAAAAATAAGTCTTTAAATATCTCAGCTTTATGCATTTGTAATATCACTGAGGAGTTGAGAAAAAAAAAAAATTGATTGTTGAGTATTATCACGTTGCTGTCTTGTGTTTTAATACAGATTTTTATAAGCAGCATGACATTTCGTTATTACAAAACTTGAGAAGTGTTGCTAATTCTGACGATATGACTCAAATATTTGTATATGCATTTATTACTTTGAATGCAGCCAGTGGCGCACCCAAAGGAGAGGGATTAAGGGTCACCCCCCCCTAATGGAGGTTAATAAGGGGGCAGTTCAACAAGGGTCGACTGTACGAGGTAAATCAGAACAATAATGTAAAATGTAACTGGACGAGTATGCTCGATGAAGAAAAAAATAAACCAAACTTAAGACTTTCAATGGAAAACAATGACAAAATTAAAAAAAAATTCAAGTTACAAGTAAACGACTTAAAATTCTGAATGAAAACTTACTTTATTTGAACAAATCAAAAGTTGCTTTGAACCACCTTCATTTATTTCATGATGTATCGTCAACGCAAACTGCATAATTGAACTTAGCAGTTCATTTGTTACGCTATCATCAATGAGGTTAGGATCTTCATCAATCAGTTTACGTAACTAAAGGCAAAAAAAGAAAAATCAGAAAATATGAATACGCAGACGCGCTCTTAATTTCAAAAATCTAACACTAAAAACATAGGCAATGTAACACTACATTTAATCCAACAAATAAACAAACAACTTTCAAGATTTTAAGACACAAGTTATACGGCAAGCAAAATAAGAACGAACTTATGGCCTGGAGATTCCAATTCCAATTTAATTATCTTTTGTTTCTGTAAAAAAAAAAAACAGAGCCTTCCTCCCCCCCCCCTTGATGATGTTATTTCCTCCTAAATAATAAAGTATAACATTGAAGTAATAACTATTTACATAGCATTTACATTGTAGTAGATGGTATTTAAAGTATACAGGAAGACGTACATGATTTATATGAAAAAGCTACGAGTGATAACTGATGTTACTTGACCCTCCATAAATTCTGATTTCCGTGGGAGAGTCCTAGAACTGATCCCTTGGCAAAAAATGAGGGTTACCGTATATAGAAATAACACTGAATCCTCAATTCTTAAAAATAAAGCACTTTGATTCTTAAAACACGTGCATATTTTACTATGCTAGCATCATGAATTAGAACATACGAGTCATATGAAAATGAAACCTACATGTACTGTAATCTGATGCATATAAGTACATCATTGAAATATAGTTTGAATAAAGAGATTAGAAATTTTTTCAATCACACAAATAATCAATAGCTCACCTTGTCAACTTCAAATATAAACTGTCCTGGTTTTCTTATCATATAATCAGAAACAAAGAATGATTTCTCAGGATTCTGAGATGAATTCAAAACTAGAAGCAGTTGATGCAAGATTTTTCTTAAATTACTTCCAACATACTGGCATCCAAGCTATGAAGAAACACATTTTCATACATGATCAAAATTAAAAACACCTCAACATGGCTATAACGATGTAAAAGATATTGTACCAGTACCATGACACTGCCCTTATTTACACTCTTTATAGGCACTGGTTATAGCAAATTTATCTCATAACATGGGTCACAACCCCCCCTCGAAATTCAGTGGTATAAACTGATAGCAGCGTACTATGGCCCACAAAAAAAACTTACATAAAAAATTTGAATAATAAACATTGAACACCATTGGATCGGTGAAAATTTGTTTAAGTTAGTTTGAGGTAAAAAAACATGAGAAACGAAAGCATCACGCTAAATTTCTATAGGTTGCAGCTTAATGAAAAACTTAAAATTCGTACTCTAACATGAATGTTTAAGTTAAGAAATCATGAATTAAGAAATTTTACAATAGGTTAATTGCTAGTACCATTCAGTTCATGCAACAAACGTAAATGTGAAATTTGAAGAATAATGATTATTACAATACCCTTTAGATTAGCATTTGTCAAGAATTTCGTAATTCGTAATTTATCACCAGTAAAATAATTTATTTAAAAAAAAAAAATGTTGATGAAGCCTCTAGGAGGGATGTGAAACGTCATGGTGATGTAAAAATAAAACATCTAGCCAATCAGCAACTTAAAGTAATCGTTTTCCTCTAACAATTTTTTACAAGTGATAAATTATGTTTATCAAGGTAGAAAATTATGCCTGTTAGAAAAATACACCGAGAAAGAAATTTTCGTACCTTTCCTTGGGCGTTTAAAGGAAATCTTAAATGATTTGCCAATGCCGATCCAAACACTGGCACAATATCTTTTATAAAAAATAACAGAATAATCATCTGTTCCTTTTGTCGAAAATCATTTAGATCTTGTTGGCGTTTGTCAACCAGCTTTGAAAGATTCAACATATGCTGGATGAAAGTCTGAAAAAACAAAAAGAAACATTTTAAAACAGACACTCCCAGTGATGGGCAGTAACTACTTTAAAAATAATTCTACTACAACTACCACTAAATAAAGTAACTTTAACTACTAGTCAACTACAATTTTGTAAAAGTTACAATTACTTTTCTAATTATTTTAAAGTAGTTGAGTAACTTTTCTCAACTACTTCTCTACTGTGGCAACTGGCTAGTATAAAAGTTGTTTTTTTTTATACGTTTTAATAGTTATTTTATCATTTGTTTCAACTTTGGCGGATTAGCTTTACATAGCATAAAGGAATGCACGTAAAATAACCATGTTTTCAAACAATTTTTCCAAAATCTTCCACCTTCCTGGTGTATGTATTTGACCAGCCACATAAAAAACTCTACAGCGGAACTGTAAATTTCTGAAAATTCACAGTTCTTTATTAGCATTGACCAGCATAAGTAAATTGCTGTGTCATTTGAATTATCAACATTTTAAACTATTGATCCTTGAATTATCAAGGCACTGCAAATTAGACACAAGAAATTAGCACACTTTGCAATTTGTCAAAAAACTAACAATTTTTTCATTCGTCCATCCCTGATATGTTACTAGAAAGTTGGTAATATTTTGCACACAATATTTAATATCTTTTATGTACTGTACAGCTTTTGCGCTAACATGGCACTAAAGTTTGAGGATTTAGTTAAAATCTGGATTACAAAGATTATATTTAATTTTAAAAAAAACAAACAAACAACAAAAACAAAAAACAGAACCATACCTTGAAAGCATCCATTAACTTTGAATTTATATTGTTCTTCAGTAAAATTTCCACATCTTGAAGAACCATTTTAATCATTGAGGAAATCTCTTCCACTTTTGATTTGTCCCAATATACAAGAGCCTGTTTGAAAAACATATATTTATTGACCCACAATTAATTAAATCACAGATGAATGTACAAAGCCCAGCATTTCAACATGATTGTACAAATTCCTGTAAAACTTGTGCATATTCATGAAAACCAAAATTTAGTTAAATTTTCGACTAATGAATTTAATTTCCACCTAGGCTTTTTTTAATTGTATCGTGCATCATGTCTAGTACAGTTAATGCTCACATGAAATCCAAGTGTAAAACTTTAGAAAGACGCTTCTATTACAAATTTTTGCATAAAATATATAAACAAAATACTGTGATGCTGACCTCAATACAGATATTCAAAAATGATTTGGATGTACACAAAACATTTTGATAAGTTTCTTCTGACTGGATTGTAATTAACTTTTCAACACGTCGTTTCAAGGTGTCCTTTGAATTAGTTAGTTCGTTGACAACATTTGCAACCTAAAGACCACAAAATTGATATTAATTAGCATCATGCTCTCTGAAATAAGTCAATTTTTTCTTGGTGTTGGCTGCTCGTGTTGAACAATATAACAAACACAAGTGTTTATTCAAGTATAACAAACTGGATTTACAATTAAAAATTGTTTCATTAACACAAATAATTCACTAAAAATAACATACTACTATGTCGAACTTTTCTTGTAAAATGTGTCACAATTGTGTATTTTGGATTATAAAAACAAGATGTACTCACTTTATTACAACTTTACAGTGCAAACTTTATATATCCAAATAGCCATGAAGATAAATTGCTCATTTGGACCAAACGTTAGGATTGCTATTTTTTATAACCTTTTAAAATTTAATCTATACATGATAATACCATGGAAATAAAAGTTAGAGTCTAACTTTCAATCTTCATGATAATATATCAATCTATTCTTGAAAAAGTAAGTGAAAGAATATGTTAGTTTTCACATATATCTATGCTTGGGCTTGGGATTATTAATTCAACATGTCCACCGCGTCATTACTGGTACTATACAAACTGAGATACACTATCATGCATACATCTGAAAATGTTAAACTGATAGAAGTTAGTTATGAAAATGCAAAACTGCACGATTATTAAGATGACCAAGTATAAAAATTACATAGGCCTAAACTAAGGAATTCCTGTATCCGCTATCAACAGTTTACATGGCACATTGACAATTACTATTTACACTTCATTATAAAATACAAAAATCTTATGTAATATGAAACAGAATAGCTAGGTTCAGTTTACTTACTTGAGAAGACGATCCTTCAAAATTCTTCATGATCTCTATGAAATCATTTGAGGCATGAACGAGCTCTTCCAAATAATTTGCTATCTCCGTGGCAGATGATTTTCTAACAGAAGAGCCATTTTCACAAGCTAACAGTCGAGATATCTACATAAAAATGGAGTACACCACATATCAAGAGACAATGTGCTAATTCAGCACTGTATAGTTTATCATATTTAATGTAAGCACCAAAATTTTCTAAATTCTATTTTATAAAATAAAATAGTATTAAAATAGTATTTAAAATTTAAATACAATTTTATACTTCTTGTATATAAACACTCGAATAACATCTGAATTTTAGCACATTGAATTGAACAGTCAAAAAAAGTTGTAGACAATAGGCAATGTAGTGACCAAGAAGCATGCTTATAAAAAAAGACAATTTAATAATTTTACAACTGTACAAAATGAAAATTCTTTGCTACTGATACCATGACCAACAACTATACAAAGTTTGTATAAGTCGTTGGTCATGCTGATACATATACAGTAGATCCTCAAACGTCAAACAGAATTCATTCCAGGAACTACTTCAACTTTCAAGATTCGACTTTCGAGTTGAATTTCCCATTGAGAAATCATGTCCCTTTTTACGTAGAATGACCCATGTAACTTACAGAAATCACATCGTCCGTGCATTAAACGATGACTGTATTTAGTTTATCTTTTACAATCAACGATACACTTGCAGCGGTTTAAAACTACACAGAAAAAGTAAAAAGTTTATGTACCTCGTTGGATATAGGCGAAATTATTCGGCATGCAGATTTAGACCACAATACAGTTTCCAACTCTGTGGTACTGAAAAGTTTCTCCTTCAACTCACTCATATTTGAAACTATGCACAAAAAATATTTTGGTTAGCGATATAAAGTACGTTCTTCTTGAAAAAAGGGTCAATATACTGTACTGTATGTCAACAGTGGACACTTTATAACATACCAATTGGTTGAAATGTATATTCCAGTATTATAATAATTATATTGATAATCCAATCGTTTTTTGATTCTATTCAAGTGTTTACTCACAAGGTACCTTGTGTTTACTCGAATAACCCGCGAAAATGCAACAAGTTACCGCCCAACCGAAGAAACTAATCGAATTATTATTGCTAGCCACAAATGATGTCATTTTTTAACCATTCGCAAATGACGTTTTCTTCAAATCGCGCAACAACTTTGGCGCGCTTTAGCAGACGACACTGAGATCCGATTGTCAACAGCTTCTCATAGAATAGTAAAACGAAGATTGTCCTTAACAAAACCTTTTTGTTTTTGGACTGTATTCTAATGACAAAAAATTTTAAATGAGAATTTTCACTGAAAATGTTTTGTTTTTTTAATAAAAGTCATTTTAATTTTGAAAATAGTAAAAATTTATTACTTGTTTTCATACAAGTTTCGGAAGATTTACGCCCTTCTTCAGCGACAGTGAATGGGTGAAAAATGAAAGAAAGTTTTTAAGCTGGGTGTAAAGGCATAAGGTGTGAACAAGAAATAGAGAGAGTATTGGTTTGAGGGGGAAGACAAGATCTTATGGTGGGCAGTGTGTTTTTTTCTTTCTTATGGCTTCAGAGCAGTGGTCATTGAATTTTTCATCTGATTGGCTTCCAAATTTCGGGGATATCTATTGAATTATTGTATGTATTTATAATTTTACCTTTGTTAATGCATAGGCGGATCTAGAAAATGTACAAGGAGAAGGCCACAAAAAATAAAAATGTATTATTGCAGAAAATTTTTTTTTGAATTGAAATTATATAATAGTGACAATGACAATACAATTCTATCTCCAATAAATCCATCATTCGTTGATCACCAAAATGTTTTTGTACGATGACTTATGCTTATATAAGTCTAATTTTTATTATTACATCTGCATATTTTTTCACTACATTTTTATCATCATAGTAATGGTTCTTGCCTGATCCAATGATTTTTTTCACTCAATTTTATTAAATTTATTTGCTTTATTTTGTACACCTGTATTTTATGTAAAATCCATGCTGTATACTTGTATTTCTGACCTGATGTATAGGTTCTAGCCATACTTTTATTTTAATTTAAAACGATCGAATAGCGATCAGTAGTAGGCCTACATTGTACAAAATAATAATACAAATAAACAACCAAAACACGAAAAGAAAAAAAAATACAAAACAAATTAATCGTCCATATTAAAGAAAATAAGATGAATCTCCAAACCTACTTTCTCAAACACCAAGGAATACAACAAAAATCAACAAAACAGAGATTGCTGTTTATCATGGTGGATCAACTTATTAGTTCAATAAAACATAACTGTACAACATACAATCAGAATCAATCTCTTTCAGTAGTTTACTTTCCTGAAAAACAGTTGTTGACGCGTATTTTCGGATACGATCGATATGGCATGTCATTCTAGAGATATTCCCCAAAGATATTAAATGGGTATCGGTTTTTATTCCTATATTGATTATTATGCGTCATATTAAATTTATGACAATTGACGTGATATAGAATTATCTTATCGAAGTTAAAAATATTCAACTTCTTACATTTATTTGTGATCGAATTAAATTTGGAAATTGAACAATAAACGCAAAATATTATTGTAAGCAGTATTATTGTAAACTCTTCTCAGACAAAACCTGGAAGTATCCGACCATACTGTCAAACCATATAAAAACAAAAGAATACTTTTTGTTTTAACAAGAATAAATTCTTTTCATTTTATCCTTTTTTTATGTTTGTGTTGTCAACTCCATTCAGTGAATGCTTCCAAGTAATACAGGTGACAACTGACAATACCAATTTATAATTTATTTACAAAACAAAATTTAACCTTCGGCTTTTCGATTTGGCAAATCTATTGAGAATTGTTTCTGGGTTTAGGTACATATATCTTTATGAATGTGCAATAGGGCAAGTCCTAGTTGTCTGTCCTCAGTCATGCTATTTCTTAACCAAGTTTTTAAGCGTTGAGGAGCAGAGAAACTTCTTTCTACAGAGGCTACACTTATAGGCAAACTGACCAATACTTGCAAAAAAAAGGTGACAGTTAGGATAAAGATCCTCATCACAAGAATTGTAAAGCTCTCCCAGTTCCATCGTTCTTGGTACAGAATTAGACTTTTCTCTTAACTATCTTGCTTTCCACATGACCACTTCCGAGTTCAAGCAAAGCTCAAAATTATTTTTATTCAGGGTTCCCACGACTTTTTGAAAATGAAATTCCCTGACTTTCCAGGTTTTTCCATGACCTTTTTGGGATTTTTCCATGACCAAGAAAAACCAAACATTTTCACTGTTACGCTTAATATTGACATCTAAATGATATTTATTCCC
>JAQIWH010001712.1:0-29305 GCA_034695005.1 Cryptops parisi
TATCATTTATTCGACCCGTAGGGGTCACGGAAATATTACAGAACAGTAAGAAAATTGACAATATTAAAAATACAAATCATAAAAACAAATATCATAAAAAATATTTTTATGATATTAATATAATCAAATATTTTTATAAATATCATAAAAACAAATTCGGTTTAACGATCTTCAGGTGAATAAACTGCATGAATCAGATGTTTTAGTTTCATTCGCTACCAGATTTTCGTGTATGATTAAAAAAAACAAAAGTACAGTAACAGTAAAAACCAAACAAAAACTGGAAGCTCCGTTTTTTTATTCCACAATTCAATTCACTTAGCACCCTCACTCGATAAAAAAGCTAACAAACTACAAAACTGGCATTTTTATTAGCAGTTTCTTTATGGGGCAGTCACTTTTGATGAGCGTGAAAATTAAAGATTGTTTTCTTCCCCAACCAGAAAAAAACCATTAAGACAGCTTATATATATATATAAAAAAATGAAAACAAAAAGACTCAGGTAAGTTCTACGAAAACACTAAATGGACAAAACAAGAATCCATACTGCCATCTCAGAAGTAGAAAAAAGACTTCTTTAGTATCAGATTAGAATGGTACAATACTATCAAGAAGGAAGTTGAAAAAGAAGGTACTCCAATGAACTCTTACGACTATAAAAAATACATATAAAAAAGCTGAACAAGAAAAAGTAAAAGAAATGGATTGTCAAAAGAATGATGGTGTAGACTATGATGAATGCCCTTCTTAGAGTAAAGTGAGAGAATGAAGGAAAAAGAGAGGGAAAAAATACATAAGAGCTACCAAAATCGATGAAGAAGCGAGAATGGAACACTAAATGTTTAACATGGAACTACTTACAAAGAGGAAGCATGAAAGTGCTGCTGAAACTGAAAAATTGAAGGAACTTTCAAGACAAAAGAAAAAAGACCAGTATAGGCTTTCAAAATTTCAACACAACGTCTCTTGCTTCTTGTTTCCGGTCAGAACCAACCCACATCTATAAGTATACACCACCCAGGAAACTCGTACATCATGAACAATGAACAGCATGACAGAAAAAGAACCCAGTGGGAATATAAAAAAAAAATCCGCGTGTTAGAACTTCGCAGTGTTAATTATTTCATAAGAGAAAATAGCCAACGCTTAAGCGTGTTACAACTTCAAAAGGGGTTTGAAGACGCACAAACCTTTACCACATTTTGTGATATAGTCTATGAAGGTTCAGCAAACATATTCTATGACATAAGTAGTTATGACAAAACTACTGTAGGTTCGAGCTTACAAGGAAACAAAACTAGTGCAGTCTTAGAAATGAAATACTGTATAAACATAACAGGATGATTCATCCTACCTTTATGTTTGAAGCATATAATACTCAGGAAATCAGTTCTTACCTAAAAATTAAAAGAAAAAAAAACATTAAAATAATGCAAATAAAAATCACGTCAAACAATTCAATGTCACATCACACAACGCAAAATTATTAGTAACAAATATTGATTCTGTATTATAAATTTAAGGGCTTCAGACAATATGATGGTGACCCACATATTTAGAATTGTTCAGGAAAGACTTTTTTTTGTGAGAAACTCCACAGGGTACCATACTGAGCAACAAGGTGGTTCCTTATATATTATGCTGCAATGTTTCTGAAAATCCAGGAAGTGGTAAAGTAACAAGCTAAAAACAGTACTGAGAAACAGTTTGATGTCAAAATGGAAAAAAATGTGGCTTACTGTTACATTGCCCGAATCCCTTCAAGTTTTAACTTCCTAGTGACAACACTCTAGAGTCTAGTATAAGACACCCGATTCACCTATGCTAGCATTCACGTAAATATAGTACGTACTGTGTACATTACTTTTAGCCCATTTAGTGTGCATTGTATACTGTACTGTACATTATATTTAGCAATCAACATGCTTCATTCTTTTATTCATTCTATTAATGTACAGGCACTTCTTACTTAACGACCTACCTGTTTAACGACCTATAAACATTCCGACCAACCCTCCAGCTATTTATTTCAATATAAATGTGTACTCTATTGTGCATTGATGATGACCTCGAACCACTACACATTGAAGGATTCGATGACTAAAAATTTTAATCTAAATGTCTTTTATTATAAGTGAACTTTTTCACTTTGAGTGTTACATCGTTTTTAAAAAATTTACTAAAGGCATTTTTGTTTTGTTCTGTATATAAGAAGCTTCTCGCTTATCGAGCAATTAGCTTAACGACCTATTCGTAGGAACGGAACCAGGTCGTCAAGTGAGAAATTCCTGTATTTCGTAAAAAAAAGCTTCTGATTTTTTATATATGCATATACACAAACTTAATAATAAATAATAATAAAATTTATTAGCAATCCATGGGATTAAAAGTATACAGAGGAAAACAAACATTATACAAAAAATACATATTGTCGTAAAAATTTATCCACATCATGATAATGTGAATCAATATGCACTGAATATGCACTGACTTATTATATTAGTTTGAAACCTACCCACATTCTTTTGCACAACTTAACCAAGCATTTCCTTACTGGCATCACAAGTGATGTGTTTACACAATATGTGGTAAGACCCTCTTCACCATAAACCTGTACAGAGACAGGCTTAACGCCATCTTTAATCCAATAAACGCCAAAGTGTGTGTGCGTGTAACCGGTCCGTGCCAGCTCGACCATCATAGTAACTAGAAACCCTTGTGCCGCTTATCAACTAATCGCGTTACAGACCCCATTTTCCGGAAGTCCGGAGAGCTGTGAAAATCTTCCGCCGAAACACTCCGACCAATGCGACCTCACGGACCGCAGCAGTGTACAGACACCGACACTTTAGTCAAACTTTTTACATTATTCAACGAGCGGAAACCAGGGATAGAATGAAGTGCTGGTCAGGCGAGTTTGTCCATTTCAACACTGGCGATGACGACGACGAGACTTTCCTGTCGTCGCTTCACTTTTCTGACCAATCTTGCGAGACCTTCCCTTTTGCTTCTTACTTGGTTGGCTTTCGTCTTACGCGTCGGTAAACCTCACGAGGATTCGCGCCATGCCCGTGTAATAATTACACGAAGCAAACGCATTGATGTTGTTGTCTGTCTGTCCGCGCACTTCTCATCCCCCAAGCAGGCACTAAGTGTCTGGTTGCCATGACTCGGGTTCTAACATCAACGCGTAAAATGGCACGAAAATGCCAAGAAGCTCACAAGTGGGATGGTATGTGCGAGAAGATGCTCGAGGTCGTTGCTCCCGTTTCGGCGTATAAGATCATGGGAATGATAATGATTGAGAGTTGAAAGTGGAGAGGAATTATGGGAAGGCTTCGTCGTCGTTTCGAGAGTTCATAGGGAATTACTACTAGTGTGCGCGCGGCGCTGGTGATCATTTGGCAACTGAACTAACTGCGAATTTCACGCCAAATGCCAGAATATGCGTGCGGTTAAATTTGTTAAATGCAGTACTGGTCGTAAATTATGTCGCGTTTCGCCTACTACATCCGGATAGAATATCGGATTAGAAATGATAGGGGGGTTCTAGCGATAAATAAGCCCAAACAGGCCTAGTTAATAAACAGGTGATGAAGTATATGGGAAATTTAACGGTTTCGGCGGCTGACAGAGAAATAATCATCATACATAAACGAAGTCCATTATTTTGAGTATGCAATACTTTAAAATTAAATATAACTATGGAAACCGTACTCAAAAATTAATTATTTTTAGAAATTTATTTGACTCAAATAACTGTACTAAAAATTAATCATTTTTATACTTTTTATATTACTTCACTTGTGAGTGAGCTGGGAATTAAACGTATACTGCCATGTAGTCGTTTATGAGAATATACTGCATAGTCTAATGTTCCAAAAACGTATAAAACGAGAACTACATAACTTCAATGTAAAAAAAAAAATCGCATATAACAAAAAATAAATCGCAAATTGCAGAAATCAAAACTAGATTTACTCAAAATACGCATAAATTGAATATCGAAATTACTCAGATTTGCATAAGTTATAATTTGCCTAACTAAAAGTTCGCATAAATCAAAACATACAAAAATTCTTTGCATTATGTATGTACATGCATTATATTTGTATATGATAATAAGTTATATAAATAGTATGCTTTAAAACATTTTTAACGTACTTGTTATAAATCGCGTGTACTCGTCGATTATAGATAGATGAAATTTGACTATAATCGTTACAAAATATTTTTCATTTGCAATTACATACAAATTTTCATATAAGTCACAGGTATTATGTGTTTTAAACACTATTGTAATTTTGGTTAGAGTAAAACAACATTTTCCCACAGTATAGCCTACTTTATAGATCAAAATCGTCAAAACTTTTAAATACCGTAAAAGTTAATCTTTCAAAACGTTAAGCATGTCAAAAAAACCAAAACATAACATTTTTCTATTCTAACAGATCCCCCACATCCAGTTTAAGAAACTTCAAAAACATTAGACATGTTCAAACCATCAAGTTATGATTAATAAATCTTCCCAAGTTTCTTTTTTTATTTGGAATTTCGCTCAAACTTCTTTGATCTGTAATCGTAATTTTTTTTATATGTATATAAATAAAAATTCCCATCTTGGTAAGAGCACCGCCTTTTTCTTGTCTCCAATCATAAAAGAACGCTTTGGGCGGAAGGAGGAGGAGAAAGTGGCATGATGGAAATTCCCAAGGGAAAGCTCCGCCTGGCAATGGCTTCACTGCCCTGCCTCGAGATAAAACAGGATTTCGCTTGCAAACACGGGTTCCCCTTACTACTACTACTACGACTATACATTATTGTACGAACTCGCACGTTCGTCTTCTTTAATGATCAGCATTGAATTGGGATTCGGTCTATTTTCTTATCGAATGACCCCTTTTACCTCATAAACCTCGTTGCTCATCGACTGAATACGGTTTCCAAATCGTTCGATTCCAATGCACAACACGAAGTGAGTTTTTTTTCTTCATTTAACACCACTAGTCATTGTCAGAGTTTGCTCAACCTTAAGTATTTGATTGATAAAAAACACGCAAACATCACCCACTGGTGTGGATTTTGTTTTGGTACAATATACAGGGTCGATAATATTTTATCTTACTATTACCAGTGACAAACGACATAAGCAACATTTTTTGCAGATATCTTATAAGCAAACAACATCAGTCGAAAAAGTGAAAATGTCACAATAGTTCAACTAAATAACAATGCAATACTGTTATGTAGTTGATCACTAACAAGTACATTAAAAATGCTTTTTAAAAATACGCTTTATACTGAATATAATTTTGATTTATGCAAATTTAGATCTACGCGATCTTTGAGTAAATATTCGAATTATGCGAGTTTTTGAGTGATTCCGTTTTCAATTTCTGCAATTTTTGATTAAATTTACGCAATTTGTTTTACATTGGACTATACAGTATACTATCATAAACATCTGTAGATGGCAGTATAAGTTCAATGAAAATAAAATAATAAATAAATAAATTCTCAGCTTACTCATAAACTCACAAAGTCACAATCTTACAGTCACTCAAGAGTGAAGCTAATATAAAGCTTATAATAATAAAAATAAAAGAATTGCTCAATTTAAAAGAAAGAATTGATAAATCGAAACACATATATCGAAATTCCTACAAAGTGGAAAATCAGCGTTCAGTTACTTGTGTACTATCTCACAAATCGCACAGTAATGAAACTCAATCGCATATAATGATCATTTAGACGGATTTCTCGCTTTGTATAATAGCAAAATAGCATATAAGAAACTCTCATAGATCGAGCAATTCTAGTACAACACGTTTGTACAACTAAGTAAATTTAACTGCTATTTTCCTATTAATGTTAGAAGCGAGAATTATAAATATCCAGTAATTTGTAAAAGTCAAGCAACATAAAAATTAATAATTTCATCGCCTTTTTTCCACACATCAACTGTACACGTATTTCTTAGATATTCCCCACTAATAATAAGAAAAACGGACCAAGTTTTTGTAGTGATCTTATATACACTATGTATGTTTATAAAACTTAAAAATTTTTTGTCGAGAATGTCCTCCCAAAAAAATTATTCACGTCAAAAAAAGTTCAAGATTTCGGAATTTAAATTTCTAAAATGTCAGTTATCTCGACAGGCACGAAATAGTGTGCGAGTGGGAAAAGAAAAAGGTGGCGTGAAGTCCTTGCGTGGACGAGTGGTGTTTACCACTATTACTGTACTATGCTCACCAAGCTTATCACAAAAAGCTGTGACAGGTGCACACCACCGACGTCGTTCGATTTGACAGCAGTCCTCGTGCGTTCAAATTAATTTAGGAAAACTCGACCAACACACTCAACTTTTCTCCTCACAAAACGCAATTCCTGTTTACCTTTTCCTTTTTTATTTAGTAAAATATTTTTTTTTCTATATTTTCTTCTACTTTATTTTAGTTTTGTTAAAAATAAAAAAACTGCTAAAATATTGCAACAATTGCTTATTAACAATAAGAAAATAAACAAAATAATAAAAAAACTAATTATTTCTTTCAATATTTGTGATAGAAAAAAAAATTATTATCCATTCAGTTTAGTTTAATTTAGATTTTTGCAATTGAAACAATAATTTAGGAAAAAGCAAATTTTGCAAATATGATTTTTTTAATACATTGTAACAGAATGGCGAAGCTCGTCTATGGCATGATCAAAAAGAAACCAAAGATGTTGGAATTAGCATTAAATTTTTATAGCGAGCTACCTTCAAACTGTTGGAAATTAATTAAGAGATTTTTTTTCCTCTGTCGCCAAAGCTCGATAAGAAATGAAAGAGATGATAAAAAAAAGTTTCTATTGAGCATCGTTCACACTTCCCTTTTTCGAGCACAAGGTATGTAATTTCCTGGGGGCATTTACAATTCACTCGACATTTCTCGTAGCGCTTAAATGAACGCCAAACGTTCTTCGGTTTCATTGGGCGCACGATCAAAATTTGATTTCACGATTAATCGAACGCCAACCCCATTCAACGTTTAACAACCAAACCGAGTGGTGAATCTGCCAATAAATCGATACTCCTACAAACCTTGTATCTACCAAGTAGACAATCATTTAAAGGACGACCACGATTCGATTAACAATTCCACCCGTTCAGTATTCACTTACAATAAGCAAAAGCAAAAAAAAACATTATAACGAAAACACTAAATTTGATTTTAAAATGCATCAATACATTCACAAACATTATTCCTGGCGCGATTCCACATTCGCGTGCATGTAGTGTCATTAGACAGTAATCATGTTTCCAAAAAAAAAACACATCATCGCTAAACAGCAATTCTTGCAATGGATTTTTAGAGTATCCCAAAATGTAATTTGTTAAAATGTTTAGTTACGTTTCTAAAATACTATTGTTCCAGGCAATGTATATAATTCAGACATTGTATATAATCCTAGACTCTTTTTGTAAGTACGATATATAGTATTGTATAGAATTGTTCAGCATTGTTCAGTGTAATGTTTGCTGTGCAGTCATTCAAGCCTCTCTTTCCATGGTTTTTTTATTTTTTTATTCTCTTTTTGTTCAATTTTTACTTGATAAAGCCTGTAGGTGAGAGGCGAAACGTCGTCAAAATTGTGAGTTTGTATGCTACCCAGTCAGCAAGTTAAATTTGTTTACTTATTTTTTTTTATTAAGAATTGTTTAGGTTAGGTCAGGTTAGTGAACAGCATTTTCTCTATATAGAAAAATATTTAAATCTAAATTTAAACCTAACCTAATCTTTTTCTTAACATAACTATTCTAATGCTAATTTTATACATTGCCTAAACCTGGTTTGGCATTCTATACAATACTTAGATTATACTGTATACTTGTGTATTGCTTGTATTGTACTTGTATTGCTTGTATTGTATTGCTGTATACTGTATTGCTTGTGACACTTATGTTATCAATTATATGCCCGTCAATGATGACGGAAAATTTTTCTCAGTCACAATTCCGTGTACAAATTAACTCATTAGTTACTTCTTACATTTGTGCTGGTATGGTAAAACAGCTATGAAGCTATTCTTCATCACGCAGTCCATTGTTAGGTTTCTATCCAGTGGATATTATTGTTTGCACTCACGTTATGATAAGCCCCATGGATTTATAGCGTTTCAAATGTTACACACAAAAAAAATTATTATACAGTATTGTAGTAGATTTAAAAAGAAACTCCAGCGAGTATATAACGCGCTACATATCCCTGGTGGACATGACGAACAACATTGTTACCGGTTATCTAATCAATTAACACTTCTCTAACGAACGTTAAGATGACAACTCGAACGAGCAGTTCAAGTCATCGAACGAGCAATTCAAACTTCTAAATGTAATTAAATGACGATACTTATCTTCCACGTAGTCTTTTCAACAGCCACTCCACGCGTTTAACTCAATTTCTTAAAGAGTCATCTTTTCATATCAGCGTTTAATCTTAAGATTTAGATTGTTGACATTCTCTTTCTCTCTCTCTCTTCGTTTTGTCTCCCCCGACTTCCAGTTCAGTGCAATGACTTGAGAAGAAGCGTCCAACCTTTTGATGGCAATTACCTCATCAAGCGGGTGGATGACGCTTAAGGCTTGACGCATAGTGTATAGCTAGCGTGTGCCAACCGAAAAGAGGCCGCACAGCGAAAATGCAAACAGCTAGCATTAAAATCTTTATTATTGGCACCTGATAAACGGCTCCCCACGGTGCCATGAGAGCGAGGCGTTGTGCGCCGTCAAAATTCGCAGTCGACAATCTTTAGTCGCGACCAAAGTGCGCATGCAGATGACGTGCAAAGCTTTCCCTATCACACGCCCGATATTATTATTCCCTTATTTCAACGAAACCCTCTAAAATCGATATCCACCTTTAAGGAGAAAAAAATGATTACCGAACTAAATTATCTGGTAGCAGTACAGGCAAAATTGAACGAGTCCACCGCAGTTTATTTCTTCATCGTTCCTCAACAAAACTGTGTTATGGATAATTAATTTTTATCGAAATACAATTTTTCATTAAAAATCTACCCACGGTTTCACTACGTTCAGCGGTGTTATTGTTGTAATCGCACTCTACTTATTGACGATATATAAACTAAAAGATGGTTTAATTTAAAATCAACTTAAAATATTAATAAAAAAAATGTTGACAAAATATTTCTGCTACGAAATTGATGATTCGCATTCAAATTAACCAAGTACAGCCTCACACTTATTGACTCTGGGCTACAAATGTCGGTGATGAAACATAAAAGACGAACGCAATCCAATAACGCGTCATTAAGTTGTAATGCGATTTGCAAGAAGTATACCAAGAAACTCGATGCGAATTAAAAGTGAATTGACTGGAAAAATCTAAAAGTTGAGTAAAAACCAAAGTCACTCCTTTGAAACGTTCGCATTCATCATGCTGAAGAATGTAAACATTTCCAAGAATATCTACGATCGATAATTCAAATTGTTTACATCCAACCGAGCAACTTAGAAAAATTAAATGTTGAATCACAAAATCAGTAAAAACAAAACGATATAAATCATTTTAATATTGTATGTAATAAAAAACTACGTAAATATTGAGGTTATTTCAAAAGAAATGCAACAAATGGTGAAAGTCATATTTAAATATAACACTAATGAGAACGGATACCCCAATTATGTTTGTATGGTTTATAACATTAAATCATAGATTTGTGGCTTGTATAAGATTACGATTAAATCATTTCATTCTGGTGTTTATTAAATGCTGGTAAAACAAATAACAAATAAGTAGTATAATTACGTCGAGTTTAACACACCTCAAAAAAATTCATGCTTCTGACACAATGTTTGTCAAATGAAATGATTCCAAAACTAAAACAAGTGGGAAAAAGTTAAAATACGAGCGGGTACAAATTAATCACAAAATAAAGAAATTTGTCTCAAAAAAACCGTATCAACATTACAATATCCGTTAGAAAAGTATATAAGTTTGCCAACTTTAGAAGAAAAATCAACTAAAATATACGAGTATGACTATAATATAGCATACTGTAGTTGGACTCAACGTAGAACTTGTATGTTTGAACTCGAGTAAGTCTACAGGCTATATTCCGAGGCAGTTCGGTAAACATAGTGCAATATTTGAACACGGGTTACAAATTAAACACAATCATTGTCATTCGAGTCAAATATTTGCAAATTTTAAAAAATTAACTGATGTTATCCGGGTTAAGCAAACCGTTGTGAAAGAGATGAAACCACTTAATCAGTTTACGAGCCTTGCAAACACGAAAGAACAAAGCGAAACAACAAAGATAGCTAAAGTGAAGACAACAACAAAGAACACGTTGGTAAAGACGGTCCAGAGCACATCCGAGATGGGGATTGATGGAATTCTGAGTAGTAAGCCTTAGATGGTTAGACAATCACCACGGTCAGATGGTTCTTGCTCAGTGCCTCGAGCCCAGCCCCGTTTCCTCTTCAACGACTCCCATCTCGAGCAGATTGGCGTCACTATCAACTCGTTCGCCCTTCGCTAAATCAGGTTCCCTCCATTGGACACTCCACCAACAACACCAACCTGAGCTGAATGGAAGATGGTGGCTGGCTGCACAACGACTCGACGCTTTTTCTTCTTCCCTCTTTGTTGTCCACGGCCTGTTGTTGGCACCAGGCAACGGAAATGGACGTGTCACGTTTTCTTCCTGCGCACTGCCGATTCGTTGGGAGAAGCTGCTTCATCTCTCCCACCTTACCCCCAGCTCCCACTCACACGAGACACACAACACACTTTTTGGCCCGAACGCAGACGACGCAATTCGCGTCCATTGTGTGAAGGTCTCTCTTCCCCCTTTTCTCTCATACTCTCTGCGTCTCCCAATGGAACTCGCACGCCCACACCGAAGACGTGAGAGTGTGAGAAAAAAAAAGGCAAAAAGTAAGAAAAAAGTAAAAAGTAAAAAAAGAGAGGGGGGGAAGACAGAGGTTGAAGGGAAAAGAAAGAGCTTAACAGTGGCAGCCTTAATCTCTCGGCTGGAGTGCGTGGCGCTGCCTGAATGTATCAGCATCTTTCAACGAGGCAATCGATAGATACGGCACTCGGGAGGAAAATATGCACCTGAAGTGAATGGTTCCTAATAAAAAAAGACGCAACCCCGTCGTCTCGACTTCAAATGGATCCTTCGTACATTGGAAACATTGCTGGAATAACAACAGAACTGACTCTTTCAAGTGGAGGTAAACAGGGTTGGCTCGATAAAAGCACTCTTTTTCCGTGTTCTGTCGACAAGAGAAAAGAAGAAAGACGACGACTATCTCGCCCATTTCAAACTGTCCTCAACAGTGCGAGAAAAAACAGCACAGCACCAGCTTCAAAACCTTACAAAACACTCAACGCGACGCGCACATGCTTTCCTGCGGATACGAATCTTTCCTGAATCCCCCTCAGAGACTTCAGAATCTCGACTGCCTTTTTTTTGTTGTTGTTAAACTTTCCACCGACGCAGTTTCCCTACACAATAGTATCTTAAGCTATTTCAGGAGTATGTATAAAAATTATTATAAAGTGCCCACCGCTCAGTGACATAAGACAATTCCCATAACTGTTCGACTCCCTTTCCAGAACGGCAGACACCAAAGAGAAGTACCCCGTGAATATTCACTGGATTCGCGGAGGACTTGCCTTTATAGAACAGGTTCTTGATAAAATGTTCAAGAACCTATCAGCGGAAACCGCTGGGTTTCTTTTAAGGAACTCAACGTTTTCCTCTGATGTATCATGTACACATTCAAATTTGAATTAAAGTCGTCCACATTTAGTTGCTTAAATTTGTAACATCTCAATTCAGTACTAAGGCAGCTAACGAACGTTTCAACTTTTTTCTCCAATTCACATGTAACTATGAATTGATTTGCATATATAACCTAAAAAAGGTCTTCAAACTTCCAAAATCGTAAATGTTTTAGACTACTATGCGCACTGTCAAAACAAATTACCAACCCTTCCATTTCAACACTCGGTTCGCTTTAAAAGCTAAATAATGCAACATTACAGGGTGGAAAAGATTGCTAGATTTATAAATTAGATAACCGAATCCAGACGTACCTTTATTTTTTAAAATTACCTTCATTACGCAGTAGGCGCGCGGAGTGTAAAGGCACAAGTTCGGTCCATAGAGAGGGACAGTGAAGTGAGTAGTTTCTACTCAATTTCATTAAAGTACATCCTTTCAACCCGTTAAGGAACTAATTTCGGCCCAAACGAGTCCCAGCAGAGGGCCAAGTATGAGGATTAGGGTGCTAGATTTCCTTTCGCAGTCTCTCCAGAGACAGCAGTCTTAGCTCAATGGGGAACGGCAAAAAAGAGGATTACCGACCTCGGTAAACTGCATCTGCTGTTTGATCGATAGAGCCAGCGACCGCTTTGCCGCCCACACACCCACCCACACACGAAGCTCCCCCTTAAACTCCTCAGCACCCAACCTCACTTGGCCCCGGTGACGTCATCGCTTTTGCAAGAACCTAATGGGCAAATAATCATTAGACCCCCAGAGTCAACGAGGCTTTTAACCAACAGTCGTGAAGGCTAGGCAGGACATAAATCATCTCAAACTGATTAGGGGGAGAAGCAAATAAAAACAACCCAAATCGAGCGAATCAAAAAAGTTTGGGTTTTTTTTTTATCAAACAAAAATTATTATAAAGCTAACTTTGCAGCATAAATGCCTAACTAACGTTGCAGTTTTTCGGTAGTCCGCCTATTATCATAAACACTAGAAGTTTCAATATGGTAGAACAGCCAAAAAAGGCACTGCAAAAACTGGTTGCGAGACAAGGGTTTTGTAATGAATAAAAGTAATAAATAAAACTATTCTTAAAATACTATATCGTGTAATGAAAACGAAATTCATTTATCTTTAATGCGAAAACTAAGGTATAAAAAGGTATGCAAAAATTTGTTTTGAATTGAAGTATTTACATTGGAACTAAGATAATGGATTTGTTTTTAAATCTGCAACGTTGGCATAGTATTCACGCCCAACACTTTTAAATCTTTGCGTTCAGATACGATTGTAACACTTGTATGTGCATAGTACCAATATACAAATACAAGGTGGATCTAAATGATCAGTACAAACTTTGGAAACAAGTTCTAAGGACTTAAACAAGAAGAAAATGTCATGAACATTTGGTCGGAAACGTTTCCTCCTGAAGTTACGGCAGTTCAAAGTTTTCCTGCAAGAGTAATGAGACCAACAAGCTAGACAAACTGACGTGATAATTTTGCCTGCCACTGTAGGCAAACTTAGACCCGTCATAACTAGAGAAGCAAGCGTTTCCGACCAAATGTTCATAACAACATTTGCTCCCTAGATCCCTGTTCCCAAAGTTTATACAAGCCATTCAGATTCACTTTTACGAGTTTAATTCTACACCAGCTACGAGTTTAATTCTAGTACGCAAAAATATTCATTTTACCATAATTTGACGCATCCAATAACTAAGTAGAAACAAATCACAATAAGATACAAAAGCATTGTGGGGGAAAACAAGCTCGCAAATGTGAGAATCGTGGTTGTAAAAAGATGAAAATAGTGAGTCGCAATTGTAACAAGAATATACGATTGCGTTGTTGCGAATCAGGCAACTCGTAACTCAACTCACAAATGTCTTCTGTAATATCACTGAAAGTTGCACCACAAATTCAACAAAACAACAACAATAACAACAACAACAAAAAAACAAAAAAAAACGATAAAGGCTTTCCTGTATAGCACAGCGCATAGCTACAGCTTTGTAGCAATTTCCTACTGAACACAGCAATAGTCATAACTTCTGCAAGCTTTTCAGCATGAAACAGTGCCCAAGGTACAGCTTTTTAAGATTTCCCAGCGTAACACTAAGCTTTGCTATCTTTAATTTGCGAACTGGTGAGTACCACCGCTAAAGTGGAGAGTTCACCGGATTTTTGGTTAGTACTATATAAAAACATAGAAAAAGAAATGTCAACAAAACAGGACAACTTAGAATGATTACCAGAAACTGTGACAGCGAAAATAATAAAGCCAATTTTCATGGAATTGTAACCCGTGTAGTTAGACAACGAAGTCAGCGTAACATCATCTTTCCACCCTACGTGATCTAGCAATTCCAAAAACATTGAATACCATAGTGGTTTTTTCTCTTGTACGAGCTTTGGCTTGTAGCTTTAGGACTGTTGTAGATGGAGGCGAGAAGCGGATTTATTTGGCTTCGAATTCTGTCGATCCAGCACAGCGTCGCAGGGAACCACACACAAGATTTGACTTTTGTGTGAATGCATGTATATCTGTATGTATGTGTACTTGCGCATTTGTGTGTGTGTGTGTGTGTGTTTGGGTGCAAGTCTGTAAGTCTGTATGCCCCGGGAAAACGCGTCGTCGCCACTTCTCTTTTTCCCTTCAACTCCATTAGTCCTTCTTTTATGACAGCAGACAACAGAGAGGTGGCACTTTGTCACTTTTGTACGAATGAGAGATGGGGTGAAAATCACAATAACAGATCAGTGAAGCGATGGAAGACGGCAGTAGCGTCGACGCAATGGAACAAAAACCAGAATTTTGTTTACGCCGAGAATACAATTGAATTTAATGTTAATCACAAATTCAGTGTCAGTTGAAATATGTTACTTTTTTTTTCTTTTTGTCTTTTACTTCTCACAAAACTTGCATGTTTTTCGTTGTTCTTGCGGAACAATCTTCTATCGATTTGTTTGCCAAGAAAAAATTCCACCCAACTAAGATGCTCCTTCGTCAAGCAAACACATTTTCTATTTTGCCCGTATTGTCTTAAAGAAAAATACAGGAATTGGCAAACTCCTAATGATTAAAAAAGTACACAAAACAAACGTCAAATTTGTAGATGTTCACTCCCATTGGGATCATATTTTATGTGGTTGAAAATTTCGCAGTTTGGTCACATTCGTGTTTGATTAAACAATTTTGGGTGTGAATTCACATCTAGAACTTGGAAAATCTAATCAAATAATCCAAATATAAAAAAAACACAAACTCGGGTAAATTGTTTTTTTTTTTTTTTGCAGAAAATGAACCGAAACAAACGAGTAACCTAAGTAGAAATAAAAAAAAAAATACAAGGAAGCGAGAAAATTAATGAGCGCTGAGTCATAATAATGACATTCCTAATTTATACACGTTAGGGAATTGCGTGAAAATGATTAGTGTAGCGTTCGGTTCTTTGCACTCTCTGCAAATTGATTTATTCAGGGAAGCCCCTTTCACCCATTTATTAATTAGGCTTTTTTTCCGTTTTCCGAAAACTGCCAATTCCATTTGCCATTCGATCTCCGCAAAGACTGATTTAATAATCGATACACAACTCTCTTAACCGGGCGACAACGCAGGCCAAAGCAAAAATCTCCCCAAGGGCCTTCTATCCAAACTTCGTGGAACTCCATCTTTTTCGAAGAAGAAGAAGCAGCAGCGGATATTAATCCACAGCCTGACTCGAGGTCGTCAAATTTCCATTTGGGTAAAATTACGACAACCCATTAAACGTTATCGTAAATCAATGGTATCGCCAAAAGAAGCGAGAAAATTCTTTAATATCTTAACCGTTCATTTGAATTCTTCCATCCAAACGAATTTCGATATTATCTTTCGTGTTTTATTCGAAAAGGCCCGGTGTCTCATTAATCAATAAACCTGCAATTTGTGCAATAAATTTTGTCGCGCGGCCAATTTTTAAGCTGAGCTAACCAATACAATAAAAACCATACCAGAAATACCAATACAGATTCCGTATTGACTCGGCACGATGGTCGGCGAACTTCCAAATTCACTTTGAAAATACAAAAAAAAAAATAAAATCGAACAAACTTCAAAATAGACGACCAGATGTTAATAGAATTCGATATCTTTTAGAGAAAAGAAAGCCTTGGAGTCTCCAGATTACCATAAGTTATAACAATATAACGAAGAGTGTTATCGATCGGTCCAATATTTTAATTTGTTTTTAACCACGTTAAACCATTTTTTTTAAATAAGCCAATTTCTCTTTTGACCACCATATTTACCAGAGACTTTTAGAACAAAGTCCAAATTGATATATGGAACCCGGAAGAATTCTATTAACTCGTACAAATCCCCCAAAACTCGCGACATAAATTAAACATCCGCAGAAGGGGGTTTGAACACGTCATGACCTACGATTGCCAGAGATCATGGAGCATAATTTTTTCTCGCTTTGTCCTAACGTCAACAACGTTGTCTGATTTATCCCAATGTCATCCGTTTTCATTACTTTTAAGCTTGACTGCGTCCCCTACTAATCAGTTCAAATGCGACACAAAAACTTGAGAGAGGGCACAAGTAGTCGACTAGGAAACTGTTTCACGTGGGGCTTAATTCCAATGAAAAGGTCAGCCTGAGCCTATAATCTCTTTAGTGGCGCTGGACACAATGCGGTTTGCACGTCGGCCGAGCACCGATATAAGAGTTAAAGTAAGAGAACGGCGAAGACAGCTTCAGGTTTCAATCTCCAAGAAGAGAAAGACAAGACAAAGCGAGATAGAAAGAGACAAAAAAACGAGGAGAAAAGTTAAAGGGGACACGACGCTGCTTCGAGTGGCGCGTCAATAAAACCATTTATGGGTCAACACGGTTAGAGAGTAACATCGCCAGCAAAGAGCAGGGGAGAGAACAAAAAATATAGAATAGCGAAAATGACTCTCAAACTGTCAAAAACAATAAAAACGAATGTCGTAGAAGAACCATTCGAAGATGGCGGCCACCGACCTAAAATGACCGCAAAACGATTCCAAATTAACCGCAGATCCGAAATTCTCAAATTATTTTCCACCGATATCGGAAACGACAATTTTCAAGCTATACAAAAAAATGAAATACTAAAAATAAAAAAAGAGTGAACCGATAAAAACGAGAATTTTGGATGGCGAATGGGTAAAGACACGATGTAGACGAACACGATCGACTTTTCGATAGTAAGAAGTTGTTGCTGCAGAAGGTCTCAAAGTTTTATGACGAAGATGCGAACCGTCGACCATGCTTTTGGTAAATCGATTCGCAGAAAACCACAATCACGAGAGAAACGTGGGAGGCAAATCCTTTTCATCACGACTCACTGCATAGAAGTTCTGGAAAGAAACAATCTCCACCCCTTTACTCTAGAAATAAGAGAGGAAGAAGAAGAAGAAAAAAACACCCAGCGGGAAGATAATTAGGTGGCCACGAAACGATAGCCGAAGCCGAACGAATTACCCGACCGATATTTCGACGGCCACAGCGTGAGAAAATAAAGACACTATCGACTGACATAATCGAAGACTGGAGAGACTTTCATCTTCCACTTAGCTGTGTCCTTAAGTTGCTTAAAGCTCTCCTCTTTAGATGTGTTTTTATTCACGCAATAATCATTTTTAGATTATACTTTAACGAAATGCAGATCTAGTTAGAATAAATATCCACAAAAAAAAAGACGCAACGTGGCGCAAAATAACCATTTGGTTTGTCTGTAACTTTAGAACTACTGTATATGTAACAAATTAACTATCTGAATGGTGAAGGAAAAATAGATTCTTGGAAATATTTTACATAACATGTACTTGTTTATATGAAAAAAGAAGTCCGCTGAAAGACCACCTTGTTCGCCAAAAATGGGAAATTTTCAACGAGTTTTGCATTTAATTCCCAAAATTTCAGAGATAATGCAGCTAAATCATGCCGGATGGCCTCTATGAGTTGACAGGTTATTGGCATACATTTTATCCTTGAGAAAAAAAAAGTCTATGACAGAACAGATGTCCAAAAATCATGCTTTCTTTCAAAGTTCAAATAGTCCATCTATTACACTTCGTTCTAAAGTTACAGAGAAAACAAAACGTTCAGCTTATTTTGTGCTACCCTATACAATAAAAATAACGATGAGCGCGTCTGAAATCATACACTTCAGTAGTAATAAAAATTTTACTTGCCCTTTGGTGAATTATCTAACTTTAAACGCATCAGCGTTGAATCGCACTAATCAAAGATAACAACAATTTCAGCTATTTTAATATTTTACCGTACCATTAGATGTTATTAATAAAAGTAATAATATTATTCCACTTAATCGCACTATTGAAACGGCAAGAATATTAACCATTTTAAACAGTAATATAGTAAGTAACGCTGATGTTTGCCTAAAAGTGAGTTTCCTACACACTGCGTAACGAATCTAAGAGGATTTCTCGTATGTGAATGACCTTCAAAATCTCTAACAATATAATTTGTTTAATCTGTATGTTTGTTTGTTTGTTTGTATGTTTATATGTCTGTCACACCAAAATCAGAATTTTTTTTGCAGCTGCAGTACAGATGCAGGTGCAGATGCAAAAAATTGCAGCAGCAGCTGTTTAATTATCACTCACAATATAATACACTAGAATAACGTCATGTTGTCAGGCAAGATGAGCTAAAATGTTTCCGTCATTGTTGACGGACATATAGCTAATGTAAAATAATAACCTACTTGTATGGCATTCTTATTTACTTTAGCTATGTTAAAAGCTCTATTTACTCACTTATACCTGGTTATTCAGTGGTCTAGAATTTTAGTTTTGCTCGATCACTGACTGGGTTTTTTAAAAATGTTTTTCTTTATGTAGTTTTTAATACTTCATATAATAAGTAAATTGATTTGTTTATTTTTCTCCTTAAAAGTAGACATTTTAAGCTTTCAAGTAGACACTTCAAGTATTTTAAATCTACCTTGTATTTGCATTATTTTAAGTAATTTTAAAGTCATATCAAAACTTAAATGGTAATTCACTGGTCAGTTCACCCCACCAATTACTAGTTATCTGTTTTTACGTTGTTCATTAGTGATGGTTCCTATGAGTGTTATTAAATAATATAAAAACCTATCGTCCCTCTCTTTAGCGCTCTCTCTCTGCCTCTTTCCGTCTCTTAATGTTTCCATGACCACAACTAAAAACAATTTAACCAACCATAAAATAGTAATGTGTTATCATACCAACACAAACATAAACAGTAACTAATAAGATGAAGTAAACACATTTTAATTAATTTTGACAAAAAATCACAATTTGTCAGAAATTTTGAAATTTTACATACAGCATCTCTGAAGCACGCTGAACACGCCTGTGCAATTTTTAGCTTGACATTCGCAAAACTAACAAAGTTATGGCACTTTTACGGCAACAATAACTAACGAGTGTTGAGAAGCAACATGAGTTATATCAATGAATTATGTTGATGAACTAAATCAATTTTCTCCCGTCATTGTTGACGGGTATACGGTTCGTATATCTATAAAATAAATTTTAAAAATCAGGAAATACATTCTTATTATGTCATTGAAATGTCACTAACTGTTGTATAAAGAAACCATTCATCATCACCTTATTGCATTAATCAAACATGAAACGAACTTAAATCATTTTAGCAGTAACGTAGTAAATGTTGCTTCATAAAAAACATAGTTTAAAAATATCATTTACAACATGAAAACTCGTGAATAAAATACTCGCGAAACTCGCGAATATAAAAAAAAATTAAAAGTGCATAGGTACTGAAAAAGCAAGCACTATGGCCGTTCAACAGAACAATTTTAAGAACTTTAATTTATTAATTAACCATAACATAAATGATTAATACTTTATAATAATAACATGCTGAAATATTAATATAGTAAACACCTGTTCGGTAAGAATCCGAGCCTTGCATCCATAATTAGGAAAAGGATCCTTTTATCATTAATTTGCAGTTTACTCAACGCAAGACCAATTAAATTTAATTAAAGCATAAACCAATGCAAAGTCGCAAAATAATATGAGCCTAGCAAATTACACTTTACATAGCAAAAAGAAAGAATATCGCTAATTATTTAAATGTCAAAGTATCACACAATAGCATTAAAGCATCAACTAAAAGATCCATCGCCTTGAAACGTCGTAATCGTCGTCGATACAAAAATTTGAAGAAAAAAAGAATCATTTTAAAATACTATAGTCATATTCGTAAAAATGTCAAATTACTGAATATCCTGTTGGTATTTTGACTCAAAATGTTAAGGACACGATGCAGTAACGATGTGCAATTCGTAATTTAACTATTTGTTTCTTAAATGGCTCTAGGGAATACGGAGGACATAATGTGCTGCATGAGAGATATCAACGGGATATCGACTTCAAAACCAAACAGAATAATTACTGGAAATCTGAAACTGATATCATGTTTCTGCAGACGAGTGATCGGTGCGGCTTCAAAATCAACCACTAACTACTGGTCGATTTAATTGGATGCGTTGTCCTTCTAAAAAAATGGCTTTACAATGTCGCATTAACTGGATAATTTTTGTTGTTTTAATATTTCAGAAATGTTTGGACAGTTATTGAGATTGCACAATGAAAAAAAAAGAAAGTTAAAAATGAAGAAGCTCGTCCACGTTTCACTGACAGCTCATCAATTGTGCCTAACGGTAGATTAATTATGTCATTAATGAGAATCCTTTAATATCACGTAGATTCGTACAATAGACGTGTTAAATATATGAACGTTCCGATTGACTAATACTATTCAATGTAGTATCGTATGAACGAGTATTTGTCGTGTAAATACGCTGTGACAATAGTAGTTCAATAATCATTGAAACAGAACTTACAGATAAATTGCGAAATTCGACTTCAACCCTGGTATCTTCATTGCGGTGATTTTAAATGGTAATAGTTTAAACTACTAATGTATAATTTATTTAATTAATAATAACATTTAATTAATAATCAATATATATTTTTTACAAATAAAAATGTATAAGCCTTATCTTTACCCCATGCTATAACACTAACTTTGTGATGAAGCCTGTCTCAACAATAAACAAACGTTTGGAAGAAACTTGAGTTTAAATACTATTTTACTACATGTAATAATAGTATGTGTTTAGTAAATAAGCTTTAAAAAATAAACGTCACACATTAGTGATTACGAAGTGCCTTCACTGTAATGTGGGTGTGTATTGCGGTGAAGTGATCTATGGCGGTGCTTTGTTCAATTATCGTAATAAAAAAAAAAACATTTATAATTATGAATTCGCAATTTGACATAAATTTGTTTGAACCGTTCGTTTTAGTTCACCGCCAAGAACTTTTTTGAGTCTCTAATTATCTTCCATAATAATTTATTATTTCTCTATCACATCTTCAAATGAAAAGAGCTCAAAAATTGTAATGTAAACCGTATTTCTTTATTTTAATTCTGGGAGATACAATTGAAAATCGAAATATCACCAATTTCGTAAGATAAATAATAATTATCGATAATTCTACCGATATTTATCGAAAATTTCCAGTGCTACTTTGGTCAGCCTTCTGAAAATTTATTAACAAAATGTAATCTTATATACGTATAACAATAACCAAACATTTTATAATCCTGACTTTATAAATTATTTTTAAAGCAAATTGAAAATAGTTTTCTACACACTCGTTATTCCATTGTCCTTATAGTGAACTATACTACAAACTACAAGTTCATCAAATATCTTTTAACAAAAACAATTCCTCACAAAATAATAAATTTCAAAAAAAAATTATAAATTTTAAGTCTGCTTTTTAAAGACGTTCACTATTACTGAGCATTAAAATAAATTTATATCCCATGATAGACGTGTAATGATCTGAGGTTAGAATAAAAAAAGTACGCAAGAAAAAAATCGACATTTTCGGATAAAAGAGATACTGAAAAAAAGATTAAATTTGGAAATATAAAAAAAAAGTAAGTGTTATATAGACGTAGCACCTGAACTTTGGGTGAATCGTTTCTCTTTAATAACAGGTCGAGTAAAGAAACCCTGCTAGATAAAAGTTGAATTGATGATATACGGGAGTATATTTATTACGGACGTGAGAAATTTATTACCAACCGACCAAACAACAACGAAAAAACCAATAACAATTTCAGAAGAACAACAACTCGCTTAAAATATATCGACAGTGTTTACACCGCTATCTATCGAACATCGTTATGATCAACTCGGCAGGATTCGTAAATATGATAGCCATTAGCTCAATTTGATTGTGTGTAATCTTGATGTGGAAATATCATCCGATTTAAAAGCGATGTCCGAGTCAAGTGGTCGATAACAACCGACAATGGCTATGAAGAGATGATGATAACGAGGACTCGACATTACAGAGTACAGTATATACATGAAAAGGGGAGGGGGGAGTTAGTACCTGAATCCCAGTCGAGGTAGCTGACCGAGTTGCACGCAACTAGTGCCAAGGCCCATCCGCAGAGGGTGAGCAACAGCATCCACCTGGGCGGCATCTTGGCGATGAACCGAATCGACAGCCACCATGGTGCCCGGCGAAACAAGGTGAGGGTTCGACCCCCGCCTCGAACTTGGCCCCGGAGGCACCGACGACCACGGACAGCGGAAGAGACAGATTCTCCACCACTGGACGAACGACCAAACCACGACGTCTACCACCGTCGACCCAAACCGCCAACCTTCAGCGGCCACGCTAACGTACGGGCCGGCATCCGCCCGACCATGGCGACCGGAGAAGAAACGAGAAGAGCGTTCAATGTAGTAGCAGCAGCAAAAGCAGCAGATGCAGTGTAGTAGTAATCCTCAATCGTCGATCCGCTGGCATGCACTCATCATAGTCGACGAAATTATTATTTTTAAAAAAAAAAAATTAGAAAGATATGCCAAAGAAGAAGAAAAACTATCACGACCAACACCTTTAGCACGGTAGTAAAAAAACCCTTTTCGTCAAAGGTGTAGCGAATGAAACCCTAACGGCAGCAGAAGAAGAAGCAGCATCGTTCGACGTTTTCCGGACCTCAAAAGATGATAGAGACGCCAACAACGACAGCACTCATCGTCACGGTGTAGGTATAAAACATAGATGAGATGCAAAAAAAAATTCTTTACAAAAAATAAAAACTACCAAACAGCACCTTACTCCGACGTTGATGGCGAAGCGGCTGCTTCGGTCGCGGCGGCGAGTGGGCTAGAGTACGACGCGTGCTCGTGGCTCCACCGCCGCAGCCTACGCCCCCTATTGCCGCGAAAGCGACTCGTCTCAACCCGGGGGTTGCTGGGATAGGTCGGCGCCAATTGCGGCCAAGACCAAACTTCAACCTCCCAGGCATACGTGAAGGGAAGTTAGGTTAACGATGCCACGTTTCCGAGAGCGGAAAAGGTGAAAGGAAGCAAAGTTTTCTCTTTTTTTTTATATATACAATAATATATAGTATTAGCGTCAATCACGTGATAATGGTTGCCTGTGGTGAAAAGCTACCATACTGGAAAAAAAGAGATGCTCAGTATCGATCGAATGTTTAGGTGTTGTCTCACTTAGCTACACTACATGAGAGAAAGAACGAACCGTCATTTAAGACTTCCAGTAAGGAAAAATCGACTTAAAATTGACATGACAAAACAAAACAATGTATATAATAGCCAAATTGCAAGTCACTTATTGGCCTAAAACATTATTTTTTGTTTGTTTTAAATGACTGTATGTAGTAGAGCTTAAAGTCATAAAAATTAAAATACTAATAGGAGTGGGGTGGGTTTCAATATATTGAAAGCTCTACAGAAAACATCTTTTAAAAACAAGGATTTTCCCCAAATTTTCCAAAGACTCACAATTTCCCATAAACTTACGTTTTCATTTTTATATACGTTTTCATGTTTCATCAGTTTTCATCTTTTTTCGTATTTTTTCACTCGCTTGATTTTTGCTCGATATGTCACGCAACGCAATAAACTTTCTCTCGAAGAGTAGCTATTTTTAATAATTACGCGTTTCTATGACAAGCACGCCATGGAAGGTACAAACACGCGTGGGAAAATAACTTTCACAAATGGTGAACATGTTGAACATGAACATATTTAACAATTTAATATTGTTAAAAAATGAAAACTGTTTTCTTCTTCTTAGTTTTGTGTTTCTGTTATTAACTTTGTAAAATTAACGTATAAAATCATGTATTGCAACTGTTAACCTACATATAATCACAACTATATATGTATTAACTATATAATGAACTTCCTACCCTTACGTATCCGGCGACTGGCTTTGGTCTCAGAGAACACAACTTGTAATCTCAAGTTATTTGATCGTGCTCTTCAAAAACATCTGAGAAATGTATGATTTTAATCTACTTCCTTGTAGGTGTTTGGTCATCATGACCAATTATGTTTAAAATAAAATAAAATAAATAAAATTCATGTTTATTTATTTATAACACTGCCAGAATGCGAAAATAAATATGGGGTTGTTGTCGTCAGTAACACTCGACGAGAAAAAACTCCACGTTAACGTGTCATTTTTTTCAAAATAGATAGGACATACCGTCACCTATGGTCATGAGCTCTGGGTAATGACCGAAAGAACGAGATCGCGGGTACAAGCAGCAAAGATGAGGTTTCTTCGACGGGTTGCAGAACGCACTGGGCTCGACAAAGCGCGAAACTCTGTAATTCGAGAAAGCCTCAAAGTCGAACCGCCAGTTCTCTGGATAGAAAGATCTCAAATGAGATAGCTCGAGCATGTCCTGAAAATGCCTCGAGAAAGACTGGCCTACCGGATCTAAGACACACGTCCAGTCGACAAAAGGCCTAGAGGGAGACCAAAAATTAGATGGCAAGACCAGCTCTTCAAAGTCTGTGAGAGGATCTCTCTCAACAGCTGGGTCGATGTTTGTGCTGCGGCGGAGGATCGAATGAGATAGTGGTCTGTGCTGCGTGGGCTTGCTCACCGCGACCCCGGCGACCCGATGGGATAAGGGAGCACGAAAATGCATGAATAAATGATAAGAGATCGATTGATAGTAATAGAATTTAATGTTCTGCGGACTGTGTCTACGTTTCAAATTTCAGCTTTCTGGGTCTGGGATATCGAGAAGTAGGTCAAAATAAACCGCATGTTGGATCAAACAAACACACGAACACACACACAAACAAACAAACACAAACACAAACACACAAACACACACACACACACACACACACACACACACACACACAAAGCTCAAGCTAAGTTAAATAAAAGTTGCAAAAAATATTTCTCCCCAAAACATTTGAAAGTGTGGCTTATAACTATGTTGCCCAGAACCCACCAATTGTTGGATATCATGAAATTTTAATATTCAATGATAATAATAACAAGCAACACTTATAATCTAAAATTCATCGAAAAAGTTCCCAAAGACTTTCCGTCTTTCCAAAGACTTTCCTAAACTTTCCATAAATTCTGTTTTATCATCCTTTTACCAAGACTTCAAAGAACTACCCTCCAATATTTACTTGTAACTCCTAAAATCACACGCATATAAAATTTTAAAAATGAGTATTACAATAAAATATCATACAGAAAGTTAATTTAAATAAATATTCTACGATAAATTATTAAATTTCACAAATGATAACGACTGTAAGCCGGCAACTCGATTACCCATATATGACCCACCAAATATTTATAACACTTCTGAATAAAGATGAAATATAATGTCATAAACTATTCTAAATTATTATATTTGCAACATTTATTTCTCTAGAACGACCACAGTCACTGCAAGTATACCCATTAGATCTTTCACAATCCATTCAACAACAGAAATTGGTAGTTGAAAGAACACAAATGTAAAAAGAATGCCTCTTTTTCTTGCAATGCTTTTTCGAATCCGCGTAAAAACACTATTCAAGCTGTCATTCCCCTAACTTATTCAATTTGCCTACCACCTCCTTCAACACTGCGACACTCACGAAATACGTTGCCTGCAAGTGTGGGTGCGTTCTCTTTCCCATTTCTTGTTCCGGCCCTGCCAAAAAAAATTTCCAATTGGCACCTTAACCGCGCGGTAGATGGCAATCGAAAGTGTCATCAGGCATTGGCAGCCAAAGAGCCAGAGAAGACGACTCAGTAGCAGCTGTGGAGACATTCCTAGCGGCTAAAGCGCACGTGCCGTTGCATGCCACACGCGTTTCCTGGCTTTCACGAACAATTAATCTCGGGTGGCGACGGCAATGGCCGCCATCGTTTCCTCCTTCCTTCTTCATTGCACACTGTACGAACATTCCTACCCATCCCAGACGATACAAAAACCCACCTTTTACTAGCTTTGTTTCACGCGAGTCTTACAAGCAATTGCTATCACAAAAAAATATATAAATAATTCACGTTGTTTGGTACTTTCGTGCAATGGGACAGTACCAAATACATATTTGTCAAGCACCTACTGATGGATGATTGCAACAACAACGGTTAAGTACCGAATGGTGACTACCAACAATTGTAAAGTACCGATCGTTAATACTACGATGGTAAATGGATTAAGACCAAATGTCACGATCAGTCATGTTTCTCCGACATCATTCGAACTCTCATCTTTCTGACGTCATTACCAAGTGACCAAGCAGCTTCGCGATTGGTTTATGTTGATCTTGCACTTGAAACCAATCACGAAACGGTTTGGTCACGTGATTCACACGTCAGACAATGAATGTTAGGATGATGTCAGAGAGACATGACTGATCGTGACGTTAGTGCACATGAACTATTTTAGTAAGCTTGAACAACTTTTTTTCTTCGATGATAATTTTACTTGTTAGTGGCAGAGTTTTACGTGTTTATCGTGTAATTTACAGTAAATTCCAATTTCTAGGCTAAGTGACTAAAATAGCGTATATCCAATAGTGTATATACTGTACACGTGTTTCTAATCAAGTAACGGGATCGTGTGTTTTTGAATTTCAATGCAATTTTAAAGTTTCTATTTTACAACTATATTTCTACTATAATATATTGTATTGATCTTTCTGTGTGTTTTGAGTCAGAGTTGTTTTAATTAGCAGTTTAATAAGTTGACTTTTGAATATGGTCCATCTTAATCACTGATAGATCAAAATATCCTGACTATAATCAAAATAATTGACCAAAGCAGATACACATTTTCATAACCTATCCATCCTACAGAAATTAAGATGAACCATACCCTAAAGTCAACTAATTAAACCTGCTAATTAATACAACTCTTGTCTGAGTATGTCTATCTCTGGTAGGTACTTGAAGTTTAAAGAGGGCACCGACTGGCTTTACACCATTTGGCCCTCAGACTATTGAAATTAAAAATACAGAAAGGATGATGAGATGAGGATGATGAACGTGGTACAAAGTTTCATGATGTAGGAGGAAACGGGAGAACCCCGTGAAAACCAGCCCCCGTGGTGTCGCACCCCGAACTTATTCCACATGGCACAAGTGGGAGGCGAACCCGTATCACTGCCGCCAGAGGTGAACGCTCTGACCACCAGGCCACCACGGGCCTTGTCTATCTCTCTACAGCTCACTGTTCTCTAAAACAACTTCATTACGCAAGTGGGCTATCAAAACAAAACTTACTGCGGTTACATAAAACTATGATGATAAAGAAGACAGGTAGTGTTAAAATGAGACACTATATAAACTGTCTCTGTAAACTGTCTCTGTCTCTACAAACAACTGTTTTCAATTTTGCATATAAACGCGCATATTATCTTAACAACATTATTCATATTTGGCATATTATCTTAAAGCAAATCTTATTCCGAGTGTTTTTTATATCAATCTCAATAATACAAATACAATGCCATTTTGAATAGCAATCTAAAAATAATTTAAGTGGAGAAAGTTATAGGCAAAAAGCAAACAAAAAAAAAAAACACCACCACAGTAATGAAAATCGAAGCAATTAGCATTTGAAAAATAATCGTATTTTTTACTCATGCGACGACCTAGAATATAATCATCTCATTTCATTGGTAATTTAAGCTTCCTTATCGATCCATAATACCATGGTTTTAAACGCAAGATAGATTTTTAATTCATTTTTTAAAAAGAAATTTTTTATCATTTTCCATTTTAGAAATGTAAAACAAAAAAACTAAAACCGTAGAGTTCAATCACATAACCCCATCTACATAAAAAAAAATTTTTGCCCAAAGAATCCAATAATCTTCTAAGATAGTGAAATTGCCTCCAGAAAAGTCGGAATTAGGTTCCAAAACAGGTAATCTTCAACGACTAAATTCACATACAAAAATATCTAAACTTATCAAATAACCAACAAAGTTAGTTGTGTTTTTTTTCTTCAAGATTAGTTTTACTATTTTTTTTGAAAAAATAACTTAAAAATAAAAACCGTCCGAACTTTGTTCACATGATAACTCTCGATAAGTGTGAACAATGGGGCGAGACTACCGATCTCCGACTTGTCGAAATGACCAAGTACGCAAGGTAAAATATGTTCATTACAATTATCAACATTTTGTCATTTCTCCTATATATAGGAGAAAGGCTTTCGTATCATTGTCTCGCAGGGTTTCGAGAACTGCTAAACCGATTTCTAAGCTGTTTTTTTCTTTGTCATGTGGCTCATGAAATCGACTTTGTTCCAGATAATAACCGTTTTGAATAACCATAAGGAGATTTCTCCAGATTAATAGTTCATCAATTATTTGGGAAGAATAACCATTAGAGAAAAAAATTTCATTCGATTTTATTTATGTATCATGTTACCATCCATGAAAAAATCAGTCAAGTGTCAGCTGTGGTTCCAGAATAGTGCGCGGGCGAAGCCGTGGGCGCATTGCCAGTTTAACATAAAATCTTAAAGATAGATACTTTATTGCGTACAGAGGTGAACGTAACTGACAAATTAAAACAAAATCATAATTAAAACAAAATCATACATTTATATAATTTTTATTATTATACTCTTTATATTAGCTTCACTTGTATGTTTGTGAGTGAGTGAGCTGGAAATCGAAATAACAATGTCATCTATAATCGTTTATGAAAATACACTGTAAAGGTCAATGTACCAAAACTGCATAAACTAGAATCGCATAAGTCCTTCGGATAAATCAAAAACCCCATAAGTCAAATGTAAAAAATTGCATATAAAAATCAAAAAAATTGCAGAAATCAAAAATAAAGTTGCTCAAAACTCGCATAAATCAAATATCGAATTACTCAACGATTGCATGAATTTAAATTCGCATCCATCGAAATTAATCAAAACTCGCAAAATCGAAACGTGCAAAAATCAAAAATGGAATAACTCAAAACACGCATAAATTGAATATCAAAATTACTCAGAGATTGCATATTTTAATTCGCATGAATCGAATTTCGCGTAAGCCTAAATCGAAACATGCAGAAATCAAAAATGGATTTTTGCATTATGTATGTTACATACAGTATATCAGTATATAAC
>JAQIWH010001713.1:0-29290 GCA_034695005.1 Cryptops parisi
ATCAAGTCTGTTGGAGGTTGGGCACAAGTTCGAGATTTTGCCTTGGGAAAGGTATCGCGAGTCACCTTTCTTTACCCTCAATCGTCTGGAATCCAACTGCGACTGCGCACTTGACATCATCATCAGATGCGTGACATCACTACAGCTGCGTGCACAGGTGATGTCACTTTGGCAAGTAGTACGACTTTATTGTAAATGGCCTCTAAAAACGCGTTGTTTGGGTGTTGCGCTGTTTATTTACAACTTAGCTGTTCCAGTCATACGGTGCAGCAGTTAAATAAAAACTAAGATTCCACGAAACGCAATATAAAACGCACTATAGACTTTGTGAATCACACTCTATTTATAGTGGAATGAACTTTCTACCAAAAAAAGAAGAAGAGGATTCCTGGAAATATATACAATATAAGTACTGTTAGAACCTCACTAATCCGGAAAATTTGAGACACTTTTTCCGGATTAGCGGATTTTCTGAATTAGTAAAGCTTATGAAAAAAATAGCACAAAATTGACTGCAAATTTAAAAAAAATAAAATAATTATAAACTCGAGTATCCACTGTTACTTTTACTGTAAATTTAACAATTACGAACCAAAAGTATTTCACGTAATTTGAAAAATTATGAACCAAAGTATTCACTGTACATTTTACTGTAAATTCCAATTGCCGAACCATCTGATGCCGGATTAGTGAATTCCGGATCAGTGAGATGCAATCTTAGTGGTAGTGAACGGTATTATTTCGTGACATAATTTGTATATGTTTGATAAAGTTAGCACAAAACGGTATATGTACATTTAAAGAAAACCAAAAAAACATACATACAACCATTTGATGACTAACGTCACACACATTCTGACATTACTAAAAGGGAGTAAATCATTTTGTCAAAAACAAGTGCCAAAGCGAAACGAAGCCAAAAGTAAATCACAAAAAAAAACGAGCAACTTCTTTCCAATTCTTAGAAACAAAATTTTCCAACCCCCAATTTTAAAAAAAACTCAAAGTTTTTATTGCGACATGTTGATACTTATTATAACGTCTTGTATTTTATAGAACGATACTTTTAACTTTAATATATGACCCATAGAATTTCTGCGTATCGAAAACCATATAGAACTGTATTTGAACTTTCCATTTTGTGGAAAAAGATAAAAATTAATGTATGCATCTGTATTGATTAAAATAAAAAAAAACAAAATTTCGCTATTATGCGATTTTGATTGGTCATTTAAGCCAAACTCGTCTCCCACGGATATATTTTGATCCGTGGTGCACAAGTGACTTTCGATTTATACTAGCTTTATCAATGTCAACAGTTGTGATGTATTGCGTCCACTACTCGTAATTGCCTATCAATAAGTAGCAAAAAACGTGAAAAGCGTTAAAATGAAGATGGCTTCACCAATAAAAAAGGAAATTGCCACATCAACTACCACTGGAATATCTTCTTCTATCCATATTGATTTTGACCGTTGGCACTTTTGGCAATTTTTATTGGACATTTCGCCTCACTTGTTTCTTTAACCACCCCATTTTTATAGATCTGTATATATATTTATTTCAGTACCTACACACGATTGCCTATTTCTCCCTAAGGACACATTCAAAAAAAATAAAATCACGACGGATAACGAGCATGTTACGTTTATTGCCCTACAGTTCTAAATATGTTCATCGTGACGTCACACGACGAGGACACTTCGGACGTTATCGATTTCGCGTTTGCATTCCTAATAATTATGTTTCTACTGCCCTACGAAATATCTGCCATAATCTTTCGCATAAAACATTATCAATGTATTCTACTATTTTATAATGATCACAATAATAATAAAAGTGCATTTTATAACTACTTTTCTTTTTATGTAATTAAAAACTTTATCTGACATGTCAATCATAATACAATCATAATACTTTCATAGGCATAGCTTTAAAAGCCAGTCGGTGCCCTCGTTAAACCCCAAGTACCTACCTACCTTCATAGGGTTCAACGAGTTATATGCATAAATGTAAGTGAACTATGTAAAACACATTGTTAAATTTCTAACTCTTCTTTTATTTAAGCCGCTTGTGGCGCTCATGGTTGGGTTGCAGTTTAGGTTAGATAAATCAAACAAAACCGTATTAATTTTATGATAAATGATAAATTTTTAGGTGTTTTTAACTTACTAAGCTGTTATCTATACCCATAGACAACCCAGTTTAGATTAGTTAAAAACAACAAAACAACTCCATTGCACCAACTCCTAAACGCTAGCACCACAAGTGGCTTCTCCGTGAAAGAAATAAAACTGTACCTTAATGTTTTTCAATAACAAAAAAATTCTCTTACCAATTCTGAAAGTTTATTATGAAACTTCTTTTTAGTAATTTTATCATAACACTATTGAAAAGCGAAACTGAATATTTTATAGTAAAATAAATTTTTAATATTAGTAGCGACACCTATCGTCTAAAACGCAAACTGGTTGATTTGTAATTATTCAACGAAAATCATTAAATTAAACTAAATCAATTATAAAAATAATAAAACAAAATTAATAAAAATAATACATTAATCAAAATTTCAAAATTTTATGAATTTAGACTCTTTATTCAAAGACAAATAACGAGTATTATTTGAAATTTAATTATAAGGCACTTTCGCCAATAAAAAAATGCGCGGTAAATTTGAATGGCTAAAAAAAAACCCACTCCAAAAAATATCCCGTATTATGTACACATTTTTTACAAAATAAAAAATACAGAAATGCATTTTTACCGTGATATGTTTTCCATGACATTTTCAACTATTTTGTTCTAAATTTCATCCTATAATAAAAAATAAACCAACAATTATTAGCAAGACTCGCTTTACTGTGTAACATTATTATTCTTTTGCTTTACTAATGATTTTTTTTATACATCTCTGCTTTACACCAATTAACCCATAGCTAAACCTACATTTTGTTTGTATCATTAACAGTCCAATTAGAACACGAATATATTGAAAAACAATACACGTAAATAGATTGTATGCCTGAAAAAAATTACCCATCTACCGACCAGGCGTAACTAAACGAAACAAGCGCCGACATTTTCGTGGCGTAGTTAATCGATCAATATTTTTGTGCCACCTTGCTAATGTCAACAATTATCGCTTACGATAAAAAGGTACTTTCCATTTGTATATCTCGTATTATAATAGAAACCTTGTAAAACATCATCTTCTTTAACATTTAACCTAATTAAGAATGTAGGTGCACGTCTTGATCTTCCAAGTGAATTGAATCGCAGCAAAACGTTAACAAATATGCTTCAAGAAGCGATTGAAAACATCAAGTCGGCAATTGAAACTGGACGTTCCGATGTGATGCGATCATTAATTGTAGCAGCTGAACAATGTAAATAAGTAAAAACTTAATTCAACCATTCATTTCATATGTAACTTATGATTAAACATTATTCGTCATTTTATCTATAGATTCCAAAGAAGAAGATGCCGAAAAGTTTTCAGTCAATAGTGTACTGAATTCCAGTGTTTCTACAGAAGGAACGTTTTTACATCTTGCCACTAAGGTATAAATCTACCGATTCCCATTTTTGAACATGAAATTCGAGTTTGGTGTGAAAACGGCGTAAATCCACTTACGTTGTTTTATTCCTTTTAAAATGCATAAAATTTAATCGTTTTAGACTAAAATTTAGTCCATTTGTTTAAAAATCCGTTTAAAATAAATTGTTCGTGAAGTCGCAAAATTTGCGATGAAATTGTCGACTGCGCTTGTAAAAAACAATTAACTTTGTATGTAATAATTTTCTACAGTGCAATCAATGTGACATTGTTCGGTTACTGTTGGCCGCAGGAGCCGATCCCGGCGTTCATAATGAAAACAGTAGAACGCCTTTAGATTTGATTTCCAATAATGCCATGCAAGCAGTTTACGTCGAAGAGTTATTAACTTCTGCAGCTATAGGAAAGTAAGTTGGTTATTAGTATTGGATGTCAAAGAGTTGATCAGCGTTATGATGGTCTTAACATGATCGTTTCTTTCTTAGTGTCGGTCGTGTGTGTCAACTACTCGCTGCAGGATTGGACATCAATTCAGTCGATAATCCAGAGAGTGGCAATACAGCGTTGCATTGGGCATGTACGTTTGGGTCCTCTGATATGGTTCGTTGTCTTTTAGGTAAAATTAATGGATTCATTTCATAATGGAAAGATGATTTAAGCTTATTCAATTGTCCATGTAAAGTAATATTTTAACTATTTAATAGACAGACATGCCAAAATAAATGCGTTGAATGCGAGCGGATGCACCCCCTTATTTGATGCTATACTTCACGACCGAGTTGAGATTGTTGAAGAATTGATTAAACATGGAGCAAATCCACATACAAAGCCGTTAACTGGGTAAACATTTTATTTAGAATAGTCCAAACTTATTTGTGCAAAAAAAAATAATAAAAATAATTAACATAAAAAAAAATACTAATCCTAATCTTATTGTTTTTGTTTTTTGCAAATGTCAGAAAATTTGCCAATATGTCAGCATTTGAATTATCGGCTGGAAAAACCGAAATAATGGCGATTTTGCAGAAATATTTACAAGTGACTGAAAATCATGTACTCCATCATACAGGTGAGAAATTATGGACTGTTATCTAATTTACACGAATAAGCCATATAATAAATAGATATCTGCTGGAATTAAATTATGTAATTAGATGATTAATAATTAATATACATAATTTAATTTTTGTAATTACGTCTATTAGATGAGTGTTCGGGTTCTCAAGAATCTTCGATCGACCTGTTCCAAGAAAGCAACTTGGAACTCAACTTAAAATCGTCATTGGTCAATTCCACTGCGGAAGATGAAGTTTTCAACAGCTCATTGCATGTAAGCAATTTTACACAGGGTGTAGTTAAATTCAACCCATGAAATACCGGTCATGTTGAATGAAGTTCTATTCCTAAGCATTACAGTTTTGTAATTTGCAAGAAAAATGCACCACAACCCTAAATTACAATTCTAATTATTGAATTTCATTTGTTAACATTTTGCATGAGAGCAGGTATCTAGCTACATATTTAATCTTGTGTAAATTTCATTAAGAGAATGAACCATTTATCTACAGGGTGTTTCTGGAAAAGTCTAGTCAAATTTTAACTACTGATGATACGCAGAAAAACAAAGCAAAGTTCATGTTTGATTTGTTTTGATGCATACCATCTGTGGTGAAAAATTGACATGACGTTTCTCTGCAACACTATGTATAATAATGGTGCATGTTTATTTTTATTATTTAGAATTCTATAGAAAACATCAGAATTGGTGATCGATTAAATTTATTGTGGCCTCAACCTCAGCGGATAATTAGACTCGACGGGAAAGGGTTCGAATTCAGCGAATCGATCAACATCTATTTAGATGTGAAAAACGACCACAGTAAGTTGGATACAATAATTTTTCTATTAAAAAAGTCTTACACTATACAACACACAAAATGTTCCATATAATGATTTCCCGGTGTTTGTTTGCTATAGCTAAATTGCTTCCAGCAATAGAAGTTATAAATCGACACGCTGTACGGTTAAAGAAATTTGGCATTGAACACTCCATTGGTGCTGTGAATTCGCATAAAGCTTCCCCAGGATCTTTGACATGTTTAGTCAACAGCAACCTCTTCCCTCGTCTGGAAAGTTACAAATTAAAAGTCACTTCCGATACGGTACGATATATAACCAGCCTTTTTCGAATTGAGCCTTTTGATTCTGGTTAAACAAATTGGCTTGAAACGTGGTTCAGATTTCTGTTATCGCCAGTGACGTGATTGGTCTACATTATGCGTTCTGCACGTATTACCAACTACTCGGCCTCTGTATGGATGAAAAAATTATCCCTCCAGTTCAGGTTTTTAATAATCTACTCATTATTTATTATTATTATTTTTTTTTTGCTAAAGACGTTGTTCGATAAATTGATAGTAATTTTTCTTAGATTAGTGACTGGCCGAACTTGAAGTATCGAGGTGTTTTGTTAGACGCTTCAAAAGATGCAGCCAGAATTCCAACTTTGGTAAATCGAATTACAGTAAAAATAGATAATGAATAGATAACATTACTGTGTCTATGTATTGGTTAATTACATTTACACGACTTCACCCTGTGTTATCCCAAAAAGTCAGCATTTCCGGACCCGTGTTTATATGGGTGGTTTGCTTTGTTGTGTGGTTAAGGTTTGACTAAACCTTCCAGCAACGCCCTGTATAAAAAAATTATTAACAAATATATATATAAAATTCCTAAATAGACGACTTTTTGGATACCAGCAACAATGTTGGATAACACTGTTTACTGCGATTGGAATTCAACACTTTCCCATAAAGTGAAACTAAAACAGTCTTGCTCTATTTATTACAGGAACATTTGTTCGACATCGTCGACATTTTAAGTACCGTGAAAGTGAACCAGATATTCCTTCACTCCAAATTCTCTCAGCATTACGATTGGCCTTCTACATATTCCAAACAGTGAGTGTTTTTTTTCTCGTCGAAACATTTCCAAGCGTCATGATGGAGATTGACGTTTTTTTCTTGCGTATAAGCACATTGTTAAATTTCTAATTTTTAGCTACACTATTTATTTAATACAATCGGTTCATTTTTTTTTTCAGGGAACTGTTGAAATTGTGTCACCACTCGCACAACTTGAACCTGTCGCTAATTCCATCCCTTGAAGTCGACAGCTTCGATCTTCAACTCGATTCAACTGAATTTCAACAGTTCCTTCAGGACTATCTGTCTTGTTTTCTAGATTCACAGTAAGTAAGAACGTCTTTCACGTTTTTATAAACCATCGCTCTAAGGTTTGTGTGTATGTCGATAGCTTTGACATTGAGTACCCTGTCTTGTTTTAGGTTTCTTTTACTTGGACCAAACTTGGGCAGCGTCATTCTCAGAAACCGTAGCACCAACCAAGTCAAACATGTGTGCCATAATCGGACTTTACTGATCACTTGTTCCTCTCATGCCATGATTGACAGTGCATCTACCGAGTTATTTTTACAAGACCATGTTATAATGTGGGATCAACAGTTGCTAAAGGTTAGTACATTATTCCAGCAAACTTAGTGTCACCAACGTTACCAAGCTATGTCCGCATGCCTGTTTTAAAAACAACAACATGAGAATGAACAGCAAGACAGTAATTCATTCTCTCAATTTAGCAGGTAAATTAAATGAGAAATGAGAGGGATATTAGATTCCAAGTTTGTTAACGATCTGCGATATTTCTCAAACAATCCTAATGATTTATTCTTGTTGTAACAAGCAGAATGCATTATAGCAAACTAAACCCAATTGTCTCACATCTGTAATTAATCTTGTATTCGCCATTTCATTTGATTCAATTACCGGGTTTTTGTTAATATAAGATGCAACTTTTAGGGGTTTGAATAAAAAACGAATTATCTGTGACACACAATTATAGGACGCACACTTATATTCTACTGGTAATATGGTGAATAATGATTATTTGTTGACCCTAGTTTAGTATAATTTATGTAAGATGCCGACGAATATAAGCAGCACCTTGTGTGAAATCTTTTTATAAAAGTATTCTTTCATAATCTTAAAATTTTTTATAAATAAGCTTTTATATTGTGTAAAATCATCATATATTTGCAAAAATACGGTACTCTCCAATTTCAATGTTAGTTAATTCATTAAGTCAAAAAATTCTATTTAATAATGTATGCTAGCTATTGGTTTTATATATACAGTGTGTATAAAAAATTCTCCCCTCTTGCATATTATTTTAGTTATTTTATAAAAACAGAACCTGTCCTTTTGGACCACCCTATATGTAGCATCACAAATTTCAAAAATATCCTTTTTTTTCCCCATTTTAGAATACGGATGGTGATATATTCTACCACAAGATGAATAAATTAGGGTGAGATACTGACTTTATTTGCACTGACTGTATGCTGCTGACACACCACCTATCGGTGCAGTTTATTTTGAAAAAAAAATTAATATAATTTTAAATGAAACTTGACATTTACAGAATCTGCTACGGCATATCGTCAGAAACATCATTTACCAAAAGGTAAACGATTGGCTCGTTTTTAGATTAGAATTACAGTTGCTCCACAGCAATACTATTATTGCCTTGGAGCAAAAAAATCAAAACTGATTTAACCCGGATCTAATTTCGTTTCTCGACGTGCAGCTTATGTACATGTTTGGACATTTTCCTTCACCGAATCTTCCAAAAAATCAAGTCCGTTCAATCGAGTTCGGCCCTCTCACTGGTGATTGGCAACCGGACTGGAAACGATTGCTGGTCAACTATGCACACGCTACCCGGTCTTTTCATATCAGCAGCGTTGGGCTGGAACTGTGAACTTTCATGGGTACTATTAGGTTCCACCCTTTTGTAATAGTTATGCAATTGTAGCTAATTAATGATACGAGTGATTTTTGCAGGACTGGCTGAACGAAAACGCCGTACAGCTTCTCAACGCACACGTTTTCGAAGACCAATCGCAACACTGCGCCTCGTTGATCTGGAAGCTGAATAAATTGGAATCGGTCATGCTGCAAGCCTCGTTGGGACCATTTTACCACGACAAGTTGAATACTTTTGCAATCACCGATTCAACCCCGTTATATCAACTCCTCACCGAACCGGACGATTTGAGTCTTGAATACCTGAACATGGATGCCTTTCAGGTAACGCCATTAGAAATTGTCGATCGACCAATCAATGGTCGGAGTGCAGAAACTTAACACCTCGTTTTCAAACCAGAAAGCAATCAAAGAAATCAAACGCTATCAAGTTGACGTTTCAGCAGCCAGACAAGTGGGAGTGAACTGCCGCATCAACATTGACGAAGTTCAACTCGTCAGCGATTTACTCCTGTTTGCTTGCAGGTATTATTACTATTTTGTGATTGGTATAAGACACTGTACGATTACTGGTAATATCTATTAACAAAATTAAAAATTGCCCTAATTTTCATTTCACAGGTTAGGGAAAGCGCTAGTTGCAGTGGGGCAGAATCCTAACAACTGCATGGGGTATTCCGTGGTCAACATGGGAATTGCCAATCTTCACGTGACATCTCAAACAGACTTTGCTAACAAGTTAGTAGGGCGGTTGAAACCAGTTGCTAATAAATGAATCTACAGGGTGTTCACCATGAGATGTCTACATTTTAATCGCATCCAGTTTGACGATAAACAAGTACATAGAACCTAAGCATAATTAAATGTGGAAATTATAGTGAACCTATTAAAAAATGACCAGCGCATTTGCCTTTGATGGCACGAGGAATGTCTAGGCGGTAGTCTAACTCATGTCAGGTGACGTCCATTTGTTTTTGCATGCCGCCACACAACCTATGCTTGGTCGCTTGGAGTTGCTATTTTGGAAAATGACTGACCGTGGCTCTGACATACACAATAGAATCTTGACAAACTTTTGAGTTTCGTCTTTCTTTCCACCAAGCATCACATTTGTATAACCTGACATGAATAAATGTCAACTTTTGACATCCCATGGTGGACACTCTGACACTGTATTTTGCCAAAGTTGCATGGAACATTGATAAATAAGTGTTAATGTATTGTTTTCTCCGAAACTTAAGGTTGCTCAGTCTGATAGAAGCTTACGAGAAGATTTCCTTCACTAACTACAAAGTGCAAATGGACCAAGTCGTTAAAATGTTAACTCGTTTAGTGGAGCGTTTGATTCCTAGAAATGAATGTCAAGACGTTTAGTTCATCATATGCAGTATTACAAAAGAAAATTATTTATCCTGGTTGTAATTTATTTAAACAGCGTTTAAGAAAAGAAAAATCAAAATAACTCGCAAGCAGCGCTTGTTAGAAATGAAAATTTATCTACGAAGACTGTGTATTTGATGTACATATTTATATACGGTTTGCCTTGTTAAAGGATGAAACAAATTTCAATACGTTCAAATAAAAACATATTGACTGTTGACGTATGTGTAATTTCACCGTGCACATCAATGAACTTTTAACAATCTTGATTCCCTTTTTATTAACGCTACAGGTAGAGAATGCTAACATTTTTCACTACATCTGTACAGTAAACGCACACATTTGAAGATCAGTTCGCTACATCTTCAAGCTACTATTATTAATGATGTCCACCACCGTGTTCCGAACGCTTGCCCATGGTGTACATCCTTTCCAAGCCAACGGTAATCAGAGCTGCGGCCAAACCCCACTTGAAACCTCTAAACAAGAGCATCATGCGCTGCCACTCGGTGCCATAACCTGGATGATAACGCCACACTTCGTTTCGAGCCCACGGATCCTTCAGCCCCTTTTGAGCCAACATTTTCTGCACCTGAACCAGTTGCGGTGCATCTTCGACACGAAAAGTACGCCAGTCGGGGACTTCGTAAGGCTTCCCGTGTCCTTCACCGTGACCCATGCTCAAGCTGAAACCAGCTTCACGTCAAGTTAATGCTAAAGATTCAATAAACAAATTCGAATCGTCAATAATCTGCAACACGTTTTACCACGATGTCTCAAAATGCATGCATTTAGATATGTGCTGAGGTGAATCCCCTCACATAAAACAATAATATATTAAGTATAAATAAGAAATGTGAAGTAGCCAAGACAGCAAGACATGTCCAGATTTTTAAAAGCGTTTTTTCTTTTCGAAATTGTAAAAATGTTACTTGACACCCTTTATACTCCAGGCCTTCCATTATTAACATAGTGCAACATAATTTTTTAACTGTTTTACTTGAAATAAAAACGTATTCCTACTGACTCTCACTGATTTCACTTTACCCTAATAGTTGAGCAACATTTTCAATGGCAATCATTAAATAATCATTTGAGAAACTTGTCATTTTTACAATATACCAACTATTGAATTGTCAATTTCACAAAACACGGATAATTCATTCAATAAATAATAAGACGGGTACAAAATTTCTTACTCTTGTAATGCAATATATCAAGAAAATATTAGAAACAATAATCCTATCGTAGCAGTCGCCAAATGCAAAGGTGGAAATGACTTTCTATTTTCAAGACGAGTTCCTATAATAATTAACGTCATCTAAAACACTGTTTATTTACCTATTCAACTTTAAAATACCTTAAATAACTTTTAATATTTATAGTCACAATTAATAATGCCAATGAAACGCAAAAAACAAAAAACAAACTGAACCGATCCTCGACTAGGATCTAAAGTAACATCTTTGTCTCGCTCATCCACATGATGGCGCTTTCCATGCTTAATTTGTTTTCGGGCGACGAGAATCATCGTGATTACCACCACATCGCATAAATGCATGTCAATTTTTTTCCGTCCTACAACATTTGATAAACGTACGTAAAACTATTCTACTGCTTATTTTTTGCAATATTTCACCTCATAACTGAATCAAGTACTATAACAAAAGTAATATTTTGGTAAGCGTTACGTTCAGTTGTAACCCTTTTCCCGGTTATAGCCGGCAATAGGCAACATTGCATTGCCTACACTAATGTGTATGTTGGTGTTTTATTTATTACTAGGTGCCTTTAAAAATTAATTTAGAAAACTAAATCAATATTTTCCACATTGAAAAATTAAGTAATACAATAGCACAATTTCTAGCTGATTATTGCAAAAAATAATAAGAAACTTTCGAAAGAAACTAATGACATTGAATGAGGAATCTGTACAAAAAGCTGAATGCAAAACTAACAATAATAATGCAGTGACTAATGAGAGACAGTTTATTTTATTTTATTTATTCATAAGAACAATTTGTGAGTTTAATATAAATTCTAAACATAAATTTTTTTATTAAAAACAATTAGTTTAATGATTTGTTTGCATTATTAAAATTTATTGTTTATGTTATGGTTGGTGTAAGGCATATAGTATACTATACTGTGCCTATTTGTTGTATAGATTTTGTTACATGTTTTGTACAGATGAACATTTTTAATTTAACTTAATCACATTGAAACCCGTGTTAGTTTAGAAAGCATTGTCAACTGTTTGTTAAACTTTGACAAAAACTACAGTATTTGTCATTGCTCATTGGTATCCAAAGTTAATCAAGCAGTTGACAGCAACGCTTTCTAAAACTGGCTTCAGTAATACAATGAAGTTAAAGTAAACTATTTTTCATCTGTTACTTTATGACTGTTTATAAGGGTAAAATGTTCTTACTTTTTTAAGAAGTTGATAACACTTTTTTTTGTGAACTAGATCTTAGCCAATTTTTTAATATTAGTTTTTAATAGCCAGGTGATTTATAAACCATCTGATCATTAAAAAAAATATCATCAAATGATAAATCTCATAATTTGTGATTTGTTGTTGTAAAACCACTTTATAGTATATTTCACAATTATAATAACTCTTTCAGATTCAACTTCCACATAAACATCAACATGACTTCCATCATCAAGATGCAGGCCCTTTCGGGGGTGCTCGACGAATCACCACATTGTTACTTATTGCAAGTTGACGAGTTCACTTTTCTGTTGGACTGTGGATGGGACGAGAAGTTCAACATGTACTAAATCAGGGAACTCAAAAAGTACGCAAAACGCCAGTTTCTTTTGTTTGTCATCCAGTATGGAATGACAAGACCCACTCACTCTGTTGGAAAACCATTTATATATATTTTCAATATTTTATTTCATAGACATATCCACCAGGTGGATGCAGTATTATTGTCATATCCTGATTATTATCACCTCGGAGCCCTTCCGTATGCCATTGGCAAACTAGGTTTGAATTGTCCGATTTACTCCACTATACCTGTATATAAAATGGGCCAAATGTTCATGTACGATTTGTATCAAGTAAGTTCGATTTTAACATTACTAGTTGACAGTTGTAAATTATTTTACTAAACTAGTGGATTGGTTTTTCAGTCTAGACACAACACCGAAGAATTTGATTTGTTTACGTTAGACGATGTTGATGCAGCATTTGACAAGATCATCCAACTGAAATACAACCAAAGCATCAACCTGAAGGGTAAAATCTAAAATGATTTCACCATGATTTATGAATTGTTAAGATAATAAAATCCAAATTTGTGATTTATATCTAAAAAAATTAATTATATTTGTGAAAATGTGGAGAAAAAAATTCTCATTTTATGAACGATACAGGTTGTTGGTATTTCTCGAAAAAGTTGCTACTGACTTTATATATATATATATATATTTATATTGTAGGAAAAGGTCATGGATTAACTATTACACCATTGTTAGCTGGTCACATGATAGGTGGAACAATTTGGAGGATAGTCAAAGATGGAGAAGAAGACATCATATATGCAGTAGATTATAATCACAAAAAAGAAAGGTTAATGTTACTATGAAAATTAACTTAATAATTAACATTTATCAATAAATGTTAATTAACTTTGTGCAATTATTTTTTTGCAGGCATTTAAATGGCTGTATTTTAGAAGGCGTGTCTCGGCCTTCCCTCCTCATCACGGATGCGTTTAATGCAAATTACAACCAACCACGGCGAAGGTTACGAGATGAGCAACTAATGAGTAAGTTGAGCATTTTTTTTTGGAGTGACGTTTTATACACAGCAATCGTCGTTTATTATTCATTCTAAAAACCAATTCAATTCTTTGTACAGCCAATATATTACAAACATTACGAAATGGAGGCAATGTGCTAGTTGCTGTTGATACGGCTGGACGTGTTTTAGAACTAGCACACATGGTGGTAAGAACAAATTTTTCTACAATTGAAGTAACCAATCATTATGTGAGGGGTACTGTAGTATCTTTTTTTGTTAATACATAAAATTTTGTGTGCTATTACTGCTAAAAAATTAAATGTTAATATGCTGTGTTTGATGAGATTTTTATTATTTCTCCAGTAACCCCCTCATTTTACATTTGGCTTGGGTAGTTTTTAATGCCGACTTGAATGTCTAATGATAAATATTTATTTTAAGGATCAACTATGGCGAAACCAAGATTCTGGATTGCTCGCTTACTCCTTGGCTTTGTTAAATAATGTCAGTTACAATGTTGTGGAATTTGCCAAATCCCAGGTGAATTTATGACACTTTCTATACGTTATTTTGTATCTAAGAACTGCCAGACATACTATAGCTATTGTCACAGTTGTTCTGTTGATTCAAAGTTTGAACGGGTAAATGTTTTCGGTATGTCAGGTTTGTGTATGTTGAAAACCGATTAAGTTGTAGGTATAAAATTGGACCATACAAGTTAATTTATCAAATGATTGTAATATTAAATAAAAAGTATCACTGAAACTTGATGCTTGACCTTTCAGGTCGAATGGATGAGCGACAAAATAATGCGCTCGTTTGAGGGAGCTCGAAGCAATCCATTTCAGTTCAAACATCTCCAGCTGTGTCACAGTTTAGCAGAATTGGCCAAAGTACCTGATCCGAAGGTAAACTAATCTCATACGGTTCCAACGATTTCAATCGCTCCTCGTACATCTAATGCGAACATTCGTTACTACGTGTATTATTTGTTACAGGTTGTTCTGGCGAGCATGCCAGACATGGAGTGTGGGTTTTCTCGTGACCTGTTCATCCAGTGGTGCGGAAATGCAAAGAACAGCGTGATTTTGACCAGTCGAACGTCTCCAGGCACATTAGCGAGACGATTGATAGAAAATCCCGGTACTAGAACAGTTTCCATAGAGGTATAGCTAATAGGATCTCTCTTTATACAATGTTCTTGGCAGCTATTGTGGCATTTATTTACTGTATATATATGTCATTTTTGTATATTTTATAATTATTTCAAAGTTTATCTGAACATGATTTTGTATCAAATTTATGATTTTGTTACATAAAAAAAGAATCATAAAAAAAATGCAGATGCAGTTCACTATTGTGTATGTTGCTACCTAATGTTGATAATCATTTATAATGGTAAAATAGACAATAAATAATTGAGGAGTTGAGTGGAAAAACGGCGTAAAGACATGTCGTTACATTTATTCCTTAAAATGCATCAATTTAATTGTTTGTGTGCAAAATTCACATTTTTCAAGCTATTAAACTTAAAACATGCCAAATTCGGTGTAAATAGCTTGTTTTTAAAAGATTCACTGAAAATTCACAGATCTTAGTGCGAAAGGGAGCACATTTTCAAGTTATTGGACCAAAAGCCTGTCGAATTCATTGTAAATAGCTTTTAGATCAGTTTATAGCATTAAGGCGTCGGGTTGCCTATAATTCGCACTTTTGGAGCAAGAATATGGAACGTAATTATTGCAAATCTGAAATTTTTTGTCATTGCTTTGTTTTTGTCGCTATACTGATATTTGGAAAAATGGCGTAAATGCATTTATAAATTAGCACGATATTTGGAATAATGGCGTAATTGCATTTTTACATTAGTCTGCAACTTGAGGCTCATCAACTGAAGTTAACCGATTTTTTTGCAAAACCTATTCATTTTGCCTGTATAAATATACAATTGACGGAAATCTTTTAATCCTAAATTTTGAAGCTGAAAAAAGTTTTTGCCTTTTTGGAGTTGCACCGTTATTCCACCCAACTCTTCAATTGTGTAACAACTGTTTTTTTTTAAGATACGCTTCAACACAATCAAACATCTTAAAATTATTGGGAGCATCATTGAATATGAATAATTTATTATTTTATAAAATTTATATTTAAAATTTCTTTTTGTTCAGAAAAGATTGTGATAATAAAATCAAATGACACCAGTTGATGCATTTTCTGCAATTGAAAGCTATTCGGATAATTGTTCGTTAGGTTCGAAAACGAGTTCGGCTCGAAGGTCAAGAACTAGAAGAGTACTTGCGAAAGGGAAAAGATAAGGACGACCACAATAAGCCCAAAGGAGATAGGTATGGACCATTAGATGTCATGACTTTTGGTTTTAAACGAAAATGAAGTAAGTTGAATGCTCATTTTTTTGTGATTCTGAAGGACTGATGGTACCATGGATTCCAGTGAAGAGAGTGAAGATGAAATGGACGTGGACAACGTACCATTGGGGAAAGCTAAACACGATCTCATGATGAAGAGCGAGGTAAGAATACAAGACTTTCATGACAATTAAAATGTCAGGAATGAAAGAAACAAAGTGTTCACACGATGAATATATTCCTTCCAAACAGGGAAAATCTCGTAGTGGATTTTTCAAACAAGTGAAAAAGTCTTATCCGATGTTTCCATTACGAGAAGACAAGATAAAATGGGACGACTACGGTGAAATTATTAGGTACCTACAAATCTGTTAACTTGAACTTAGAATGAACTCTGTTGTTTGTTCAAATATGACTAGAGGGGTATTGGAACTGTTGGTGTTAGGAAACACTACCAAAGGCAACCCGACAAGTTAGGCTCTATTGTCGGAGCAAATTTGCTCCGACAATAGAGCAAATTCTACAGGGTGTTCCTAACAGGGCTAGACAAATTTTACCCATAGATGTTACACGTCAAAACAAAGCAAACAACCAATATAAACATGGATCCGGAAATACTTTTCTTCAGAGATAACACAGGGTGAAGTCACGTAATTGCATACGTCTATTGTCTCAATTGCCGTAAATGTGGAATTGAGTATGCGTTTCTGGACTATGTTTATATGGACGTTTTGGTTTTTGAGGCATAGCATCTGTCGTTAAAATTTGACTAGACCTTTAGGAACACCCTGTAGAGTGAAATGAAGATTAACCTACAATATGAAACTTTGCAGGGCTGAGGACTTTCTTATTGCGGAATTCAACACGACGGAAGAAGAAGCTAAAGACAAAGTTGAAGAAAACAATGAAGAGATGCAAGGTATAAAAATGTTCAACGTTTTGTGGATGGACATTTATTATTTGTACAAAAAAAAGTACAGTTCATGTGAACATAATCTCGTTGATTAATTTGTACTGTCTGTGTTGACATTTAGTCACGTGAAACTTTCATTATAAAAAATGTTTGTCACTCGTTTGTTCTTCAGACATTTCGGAAGTTCCTACAAAATGTATCCGATCCCATCAAACATTGGACATAGCCTGTTCGGTTCAGTTCATTGATTTCGAAGGACGTTCCGATGGCGAATCCATCAAAAAAATCATTTCCCTCGTCAAGCCGCGGCGTCTGATCATCGTTCACGGTTCTACCGACGCTACCTATTCGTTGGCAGGTTATTGTCAAAGCGGAGCTGTCCAAGGAAAAATATTCACGCCTCAACTATACGAACTCGTCGATGCCACGACAGAAAGTCATATTTATCAGGCGAGTCCACTTTTTCAATTTGCATAATTAGTATCGTGTAGTTAAAGAAAATCTAGTTGTGACAAAGTCGTTTTTTTGTTATCAACTCGCAGGTACGCCTAAAAGACTCGCTCGTGAGCTCCATGCTGTTTTCCAGAGCTAAGGATGCTGAATTGGCGTGGGTCGATGGAGAGATATCGATGAAAGAAAACGAAGCCTTGTTAGATATAACGCAGCCACCGGACGAAGAAGAACTAGGACTCACCAACACCGACGAGGAAGACAACGCCAAACCCGAAAAGGACAAAGTACCTGATCACATCCCAACGCTAGAACCTATTCCATTAAACCAGGTAATTGTCAAAGAGACAAAAATGTACATGATTGCTCGCTGCTCGGTTCAATATGGGGAATATACAAGGTGACAACAAAAGTTCTGTCACAGCGTAACATACAGTAAGGGTTGCGGTTGTTAATGGGACTGATTTTCTAGTCCTGCTAATAAACGAACATGCATTAATCTCTTTCAGGTGAAAGGCCACCCAACGGTATTCGTCAACGAACTGAAACTCTCCGATTTCAAGGCAGTGCTTGTAAAAGCTGGAATTCATGCAGAATTTTCTGCAGGTGTATTATACTGCAACAACGGAACTGTGGCTGTTAGAAGGGTACGTTCAGTGACGTTTGTGTCAGAATTTAAAAACAAATCGATAAGCTCACACATCCGTCTGTTGATTCACTGTTTCAGAATGAAGCTGGGCGTATCAATTTGGAAGGCTGTGTTTGCGACGATTATTACAGGATCCGAGATTTATTATACGAACAGTACGCAATCATCTGAAATGTTTTTTTTTTTTTGGTTTTGTCAATTTTTTTTTGTATCATTTTTTTCTCTCAATGTTGTGTAATATGAACAAGTTCATTGTGATAAAAACAAACAAACAAAACTTTGCTGCCAGCTCGGAAGTAATGAATATCTTCTATATTAAAAAATAAAAAGCTGGCTTATGTTTCATTATAAGAATCATTAAAATTTAAACATTAATTTTTGTTTTCGTGTGAAACAATCTGATTTTTTTAAAGCACCATAAAAAGTTGTATTTGGTAGTTTACCTTGCTTTACAGTGCTTCACAATGCTGTATTCATTTTATTATTTTGGGCACTTTAGGCCTTTTCACTAATGTCACAGCATTTTTATAGGTATATGCCATTATTCACTTGACACGTTTACAATCACATAGTATGGATATCTACTCTAAAATTTATTTAAAAATTAGTAATTAGGGTATGCCTGTATGAATACAGACCTCGCTGTACTACAAGGTCTTGGCTATAACAGCCTATGCAGATCATACAAGTTTGGATCTTGCAACGAAATAGCACCTGTTCAGAGTTACTGTAACTACTGTTACCATCAATTTAAACTTATTTTTTCAAACTATAAACTAGATTTAATTATTTATTATTAGAAACAGCGATTAATTGAGCATTCGAATCGAGCAATGCAATAGGAATGATTCCTCCTGATTGTTGTTTCCACGCAGTACACACATTTATGGCAGAGAATCCCCACCGGGCAGCAACGTTTTTCCTTCAGAGAATGATGCAACTAAATACAAGTTATTTTCATTATGAAAAACCAAATTCAGGAGTTGGGTGGAAAAACGACGCAAAATCCATTCATTCAATGTCGTTATTCATATATTGAATCGTTTTAGACCAGTCTGTAGCGTTAAGTTGCCTATGATTTGCACTTTCGGGAGCAAGAATATGGAACGTGACTTATATAAATCTGAATTTTTTGTGATTTCTTTTTTTTTGTCGATTCACTCCCTGGTTGTTTCGCACCCTTCAAAAACAATGGAAAAAAATAAGTGATTTTTTGGAATAACGGTGTAAATTAACTTGCCTGTCAACTAAAGTTAACAGATTATTTTCAAAACCTGTTCATTTTCCTTCTATAAATATACAGTTGACAGAAATTTTTCTTTCGATCATAAATTTGAAGATACCAGAAGTTTCAAAACTTTTTCTCAAAACTATATTTTTTTTTGTAGTTAGACCGTTATTTCACCCAACTGCTCAATTTCAAATAATTCCTACGCTACGCCTACAGAAACGTTCTAGTAGCAACTTTAACTCCATGTTAAGTTCATTATTGAGGGTCACCACACAACATTTTTGGAGATATTTTGCCAACATATGCCGCCTATTGATTTCATACAGAGTTTCATTCTTTTTACAGAACAATGTTACTGTTATGTCATACTGCCAAGTAAACTAAAACGAATCCAATTTATCCCCAAGATATAAAACCACAAAAATAAAAAAAGAAAACAAAGATGAAAAACGATGATTCTGTTTTCATCGTCAATTAACCAAGTACTCGGGAAGCTTGAAAGCATGTCATTACAAAGTGCCCTTCAGGGACTCCAAGGTAAGATAAACAAGAGTGGTAACTTAACACTACCCCCTCCTTCAAGCAGCTCAGGTGTTTTTAGAGGTGTAAAGTTTCACTTGAACTTTGTTCAAAACAAAGAAATAAAAGATGACTCGTAGAGTTTCAACCTTTTCGAACTTTAATAATAATAACAACAAAAGTGAAATTCTGTCTAAAACTGATGCTTCCATATTGGTAATGGGAATCTAGGGAAGATCCTAAGTTATTCACGTCTTACGGGTCTATAGTCGCGTTTCCTTTCATTGTTAAGTTCTTAGACAAGATTTTGTTTTCCGAAATTGAGACCCTGGTAAAGACCACTAACCCTGATGAATATGGAATTACTATTAGTAAATCTTGCAACCGTTTACTAATTCAGATATATCTAATTCTGTTGCAGCATTACCGTCCAAATTTGTATATCCTTACGATTATTATAACCGACCTTTCATTTCAAAATGCCTGGATGTCGCAATCCGGAAGTGGATTTAAACAACTAATCTTTTTTTTCGACAAGTCTCATTAACGTTGGGCTTTTATCGGAATAATCACCCAAGGGGAGTGAGATAATTGGTGGTGGAGTTGCCGTTCAAAGGGTCCTCTTTTATAACAAAAGCCATTTTTATAAAAGCAAAAGAAAACAGGTGAGGGTCGACGTTGTTTTAACAAGTCTTTAGTCACCTCTCATCGCATCTCATTTTGTTAATAGGCTTTTAATGGGAAAGTTCACTTAACACGCGTTGAATGTCTTAATTGTTAATGTCCCGTGATACTAGTTTTTGTTCTAAAATTAATTTTTCTTTGAGAAGTGGCGAAATGTGTTACGTAACAGCTGGAAATTCTGTATGAAAAGATAAAAAACAGGTTGCTTGATCCGTGTTAAGTGGGTTATTTTTTCCACCCTGGTTAGTTTATCCTGACATTAGCCTAATGACCGAGATTAAATAAATTACTGTACATGAAAAAAAAAGCCTATTCTTCTTCAAACAACGTGTTACGGTTAATTAAAAATTACTGTACGTACTTGTGGATTTGCATGGAAACATTCGCTCGTGGAGCTAGTTCTCGTTTGTAACTAAACTATTTATGGTGTCTAACTTTCAACTTTAACTATGGTTAACATTTTAACTAACGTCAACATACCGAAAGACACCAAAGAAATAGTTTAGGTTAGTTCAACAAAACAACTAGGCTTACTAGCGCCTCGCATAAATCGAATATCAAATAATTCCAAGATCGCACAAATTTAACTTCGCATAAATCGCAGAAATTAAAAACGCTCAAAACACGCTAAAAATCGAATGACTCAAAACTCGCATATATTTAAATTCGAATAAATCAAAATGTGCATTAAGTCTAAATTTGCAAAATCTACTACTGTACTAGTAAACAGGTCAAATAAACATAGCCTTGCAGTTTACAAGGTTGAAATATAAACTATTATCGACTGTTTGTGGAACTATGTAGTACTAGTGCATTATGTGCCTATGTACATAGGCACATAATGCACTAGTACTACATAGTTCCACAGTATATAAAGAGTACGTTTACAAAGAATTTTTTAATATACTTGTTTCAAAAACAAAACAATTAAGCATGGTTCTCACTAAGACGTATACGCCGTACTTTGGGCTCGTGAAACACATGGTGGCTCGAGCCAAAGCGTCACGTATACGCTGAAGTACGAACTAAGCTTTATCCATTAATTTGGTGAATAATTAAAATATCTATCTACAAACAGATGCTCACTGAGGTAGTTTTCTACTGCGTACTTACAAAAAAAGATAGATATAAAATATTCTATATTTCAGTTCAAAAGTGTTTGAAAAAAGGGAACCCGTGGATTCAAATGTAAGCCCATCAAGAGTGAGAATTCATTTTATACAGTCGAATTCGTGCAAGTGCATTTGAAATGACCCTATAGACTACGGAAAAAAAAAGTGCACATTGGGCATGAGACCCATTGTGAAATGACAACAGCAGCATTTTATGGTGGAACGTTTTATCATCTTGAAAGATGTGCAACTCGCATTCACAAATGACCAGATGGCAACCACTGGAAATGGGTCTCGATGGAATCAATATGCTTACACTTTTATTTTGCTCAAAGTTTTCACCACATAAAAGGTTAAAAAGAAAAATGCAACTTTTTTGAACCATCTATAGCAAGTTTTATAAAGTTGACGCTTTGAAGAGGTGACATCATTCATAATGAATAAAATAATTGAATATGGTTTAGTTCAATAGCTACAAGGTTTACTCACTCGTGCACCACTTCATCGCATTATAGCGAACTGTTTTTTCATATACCGATTAAACGTGGGAACATTAAAAACTTTAATACACTTTATATATATAATTTCGCTTTACGCGAATTTATATTTATGCAATCTTTGAGCTATTCGATTTATGCGAGTTTTATAGTAATTTCATTTTCGATTTTTGCAAGTTTCGATTGACGCAAATTTCAATTTATGCAAATTTAGATTGAAGCGATCTGTGAGTAATGTTGAAATTTGATTTATGCGAGTTTTTAGTAATTCCATTTTTGATTTCTGCAATTTTTGATTCGGTTCGTACGATTTTTGTTACATTGGCCTTACGCAGTTTTCGATTTATGCTGTTTTCACTTTATGCGATTTTTGGTTCATTTTTGGGACACACAGTATGTTATCATAAACCTCTTTAGATGCCAGTATTCGTTCAATTCTCAGCTCACTCGCTCACAAGTGAAGCTAATATAAAGTGTACAAAAAAATAAGTTGTTAAATTAATGAAAAAATAAAAACGTTGAAGCAACTACCTTATATACCATTAATTAAAAAAATTTAAACTTAATTTTATACCAAACTATAAAGTGATTTTCATTATTTATAAGTAAGAATAATGGTTAATTCAGCATTCGTTGAACCATTGCAATAAAAAATGACGCTAAAGCTCCCCCGATTGTTGTTTCTACGCAGTACACAGAGTATAGCAGAATAGTCCAACCGGGCAGCAAAGCTTTTCCTTGCTATTCGAACAGCCTTCTGGAACGAATTATGTACGAATAGCGGGGTTCTATTGTACAAGGGTTTGAATGGAGTGACGGGCAGGTTTTTTTGGGCGGTTTTTTATTTTGTCCGGATAATTTTTTTTTTTTTTTGTTCAGGGGGTTTATCTGCTGACATCCTACTACGGTATTACATTTTTTGCTCATTAGCAAATAAATACAAAAATAATTGAAGACAGCAAAATATCAATTTTATTATTAGTTGAACTTCATTGCGATACCTTTCATTTAACAAGCAACTTGATCGTTTTCAATAAAGCATCCCATCTTTTGTGCAAAATTATACAAAAGTTACGAAAAAATAATATTGACAACACCTCATAAAAATAAACGTCAAAAAACGATTTGAAACTTTATGATGAGATTGCAAAAAAAAAACCCAGCCCCAATCTTTATAATTTTATAAGAAATGATCGATGTGAATTTCATGCCACGTGACCTCTAAATTTTTTTTTTTTTAATACGCGTTTTAAATAGATTTTATTTAAATTGCTTTTTTGTGAATCATGTATCTCAATACATTTGTTACCGCAAAACAGTGAACCTAGAACAAATAACGGTCTTTTTTCTTGTAAGTGGTAAAAACGTTTGAGTCGCTAGTAGCTTTTGGCTTGAGTGTTGTTTTTAACTAACCAAAAAATATAGTCTGTATGCATAGCCTATAAATATGCTTATGTTCGATACTAACTTAAATGTATGTAAAGACTAGTTTAGCTTAGTTAAAACCAACAGTAACAATATGCCAAACTACTAGGACCACAAGCGTGTTTATCAAGCAAACCGACAAGTGACTTAATCAAAACTCAAAAATATAAACAAAGAAATAGTCAAAACAAAACTATAATTCCATCATTTTTCACAAGTTTTTTCACAAATATATGTCTTTGTCTTCATTCATTTCATTTTCACTCGTAATCTGATGTCACGCCCATTTCTTAGCAACGACCAAAATGAACGTATCACTGATAAGGGTATCATTAAAGTGTCTTCACGATCCACTCAAAACTAATCCCGATGATGATGCTCATGGAATATTAAACTACTTTAACCATTTTCATCAGTAGTATTTACAACCCCCCCGTCACTGGTTAAAGTAGAATCCTCATCAACACTATAACAAAATAAAACAAACTTTTAATCCTACCTTGAACAAAGTTGATGTCGAATCAAACGATTGATTTTCTTCGTTTTCTTTGCTTTTTTGGAGGAAAGTCTTTCGATTGAGATCTTTCCATTTATCTCGGGTGATCGATGTTGGTCGGTGAAAAGACACGACGTCCAGAATAATAAGACAACTTCGTTAACAACTAAGAACACAATAAGGAAAAAAAATAGATTGGTTTGGTCGATTGGAACGGGGTGTAAAGAACAGTTGGCCAAAAATTGTCAACCAAGGATGACCTTCAAATGAATCAATTTCATTGGCTACACTTAAATGAGACGTTTACTATATAAAATCAAAGATCAGATCAGTATATGTTAATTATTTTACACCTTAACGGAATTCACATTTAAATTTGTAAAAACTCAATTAAGCCGAAAAATAACATAAAATGAGCAATTTTTATGCGGCAAGCAAAGCAATTGGTAAGCAACTATGACGTCGATTTCTTGCCCAATCAATGAAAACTGGTTAACGAGTAATTGACGTCACAGTTTTCTATTCATCTAAAATATCACCAGAAGACCTTCACCTATTATATTAGCTTAATCTTTGTTCCATAACATCCCAATTGCCTTTTCTTTTATAAGATGTTACATGTTGCAAGTAGCATAATAAAAGCTAAAGTTAACTTGGAAAGTATGTATAAAATGTATCATCAATTTGGGAAACTATAAAGATTCCTCCATGCCAACTTGCCAATATGTACTGTATATGAACAAGTAACAGTACATTAAAAATAGTTTTTTGAGAATACGCTTCCTATATACACAGTACTGTAGTTTCCCTTTATGCGAATTTAGATTGATGAGTAATTCGATATTCGGTTCATGCAAGTTTTAAGCGATTCCATTTTCGATTTCTGCAATTCTCGATTCGATTTATAAGCTTTTATTTTTACATTGGACTTATGCGTTTTTTCCATTCATGCAGTTCTCACTTTATGCGATTTTTGGTTCACTGGACTATAAGTATATTACCTTAAACATCTGTAGATGACAGTAGACGTTCAATTCCTAGCTCACTCACAAATTCACAAGTGAAGCTAATAAAAATTGTCAACAACGTGATTCATTTAGATGAAGACACAAAAGTTTCTCTCAAAAATTCCTAAGATGAAATAAAGAAAATTTTATACATTTTTATTGTAAATAGGATGATTTTTTTTCTAATTAGCTAATGAATTTTGGTTTACGAGAACAAATAAACCTCACAAAAACACATTTAATAAAAAGTCTAACGTTATCACCACACTAATTAAGATTAAAACGTATCTGGAAACAATCCTATTCGACCAATAAAAAATAGCGAGTTCATCTTTAATTTAAAGGTCAGAAAACAAAAACAAAATAAAAATGGGAAACGCACAACTGAAGACAACAAAGCTTTCTGGGTTAACGGATTTTTTTTTGTTCTTTTTCCGGCAGTTTTTTAGCTTCCGGTTTGGAAGGAAACCAACCTGAATGTGTTGGTGAGGAAACAAAAAACCATTGGAAACGAAATCATACGTGACAAACCGATCTTTTTGGTACTAACAAAAATTTGTTTTTTTTGCTAGTGCAAGTATGATTGCATAAAAATGGAATTTCAATGGTCATTATATTCCACTTAATACGTTAAATTTATGCCCATATATAAATATGTACAAAGTGCCAACAATGAAATCTGCACATTTAATCACGTACAGTTTGAAGGAAAATACGTATACAACTCATAACTAAATATGGAAATGGTAGTGAACATACTAGAATTTCATAAAAAAAATACGACGCCAGTAGCCTACACCTCCACATGGGCGCCTCTGGTGGCGCGAAAAATGTTTATAAGACAGTCTAACTCTCGCCATGTGTTTTGCATGTCGGAAAATTGTCAGACACTTTTGAAATTTCAAATTAAGAGTTAGAATGCTTCACATTTACGATGTTTTTATAGTCTGAAACTTTTCAAACAAAAATGAACGAAAAAAAATACGTATTTCTCTTGAACTCGTTCACTAACCCTAGCCTGTGCTTGGTCGCTCAGAGTCACCATTTTGGAAACTGACTGACTGCAGCGCCACTATGGGTCTGAAACGCACAACAAAATTCCCACATGAAAGTTTTGTTTCTGTTTTCGTTCCACCAAAAATCACATTTGATGGAACGAAAACATCATCATCAGTTATCTTTATGTATTGTGTTGTAGAGTGTTACATGCCTGTATTGTATAAATACTATTGATCCCATTGGATTGTGTTAAGCCAAATAAATGAAACAAATAAATAAATAAATTTGTATAACCTGATATAAAAGATAATGCAGTTTCCAAATGTTTAGATTTCATTGTGGACACCATGTATATTCAATATACTGTAAATAAATGTAAATATATGCTACTTTCCAGGAGTAATGTGAAAATAAACTTGAAAAATAAAAATTGTCATGTAAAAATAAAAAATTTAAAAATTGTCAACCTGAAAGTTGAATAAAAAAGACGGTAATTAAATTTTCATCGTGTTAGAAATTCATTTAATGTGTGCGTTTCCCTAATGGTATCCGGTCGGTCGATTTTAATTAAACGTGGAAGTTCAATAGTAAAGTCACTGCAAATTGAAATGTTCTTCGTGGTCTCTTATAAACCCTGTAATTAAACCTCTTTCAATACCTATTAACTTTGTTTGAAAAAAAAGATGTAAAAAAACCCTCAGAAATGAAGAAAATAAAACAAGCAAAAATTACGTTTTTCGAACCACTTATATACTGAATTTGTGTTAAGTGTTTATTCGGCTAAATCAGTTTTATACTCTCAACAAAGAATGATTGCTATCTTAGAAAAACTGTAGATAGTAACCAATATATCGAATAAATGCGCAAATTCTTTGTATACAACAATGGTTCAGTGGCTTAAAATATAGATATATATATATATATCGCCAGCAATGCTCTTCGAGAAAAAAAATTACTGTTCGTGTGAAAATCTCGGAATTGACTGACATCGACCCGTCAAAATATGACACAACAAAAAGTCTGACAACCTCAGCTTCATGATTTCGGCTCTGTAGGTCATCGGGAACCTATCTGAAAAAAAGCTCACAGAGGTTTCAAGACTAAGTTAAACAAAAGAGATTAAACACGTACATTAAAAATGCTTTTTAAAGATACGCTTTATATAGTGTCGCTTTATGCGAATCTAGATTATTGCGATCTTTGTGCACTGTGATATTTGATTTTATACTATTCATTTGTGATTTCTGCCCTGTTTGATTCAATGTGTTCGATTTTTGTTACATTGGAGTTATGAGGTTTTCGATTTATGCTGTTCTCACTTTATGCGATTTTTGTTAAATTGCACTATTCGGTATATTATCATAAATGTCTTAAGATGCCATTATAGTTCAATTCCCAGCTCACTCACTCATAACGTCACTCACAAGTGAAGCTAATATAAAGCGTATAAAAAGACGACATTTGTACCCTTTAACTTATTTACTAATTGAAACTAATGTGTTAGTAATTTATAAAACTGAACTACAGTGAAACCCCGCTATTGACGCACAATCCGTTTCAGGAGGCTGTTCGAATCGCGATTTGTACGAATGGCGAATCAATTTTATTCTTCAACCAATAATGTTAATTGGATTAATCTTTTTCCTGATGATTGTTTATGGTAATACAGCCTTGTTTATAGTGTAGCCTATACAGTAATACAGTACTTAATGCATAAAATCATATATAAAAACTATAAAACTAATAACAATACTGTGACAGTAGGCCACCGTAAATGAACATAGGGGGTAAAGAAAAGAATCTTATTGTTTCACCGTCCATAAAAACATTAGGTAACCCTTCAGATGTTTTTTCCTCTTTTGTTTCCTTGCACTAAAAGATGCTTTAAATTGGTACGAATTCTGAGGTAATGAACGGATAGCGAGTCGAATTTGTGTTAAACGAATATCGACTAGAGGAGTGGACGAATAGCGGAGTGCAACAGTATTATAGCTAAGTAAATGGTAGTAATCCTAGTTCTTTGTAAATAAACGTTGAAACAAGCTCGTCTTTGTTGTCACATAAATCAACATAAGTTATATCACTGAAAAAAAGACGATTTCATTTTTTTTTTACTCTTGCGACAACATGTCACGTCAAGGAAAAATGGAGGCGACAAGTTGACTTGGATAAGTCAAGACACGCGTTGGTTCGAATGGTAATTCAATAAAAATTATGGTTGGTACTGTTCCAATGGGTTAGAAGCATCATTTCTATTCATGAAAATTTCTTCCACCACATGTAGCACATTTTTTCGCAGATTTTTGTTTTCGAAAAATCACGAATGTTTTTGCACTAACATGGTAGCAAAAATATTGGTCAAGCCAAAGACACGGGAAAAAAAATCCATTACCGAGATAAAAAAATTGGACAATTCATCACTCAGAAAAGATTGAAAGAATGACCAAAATGACCATTTTGGGCTTAGTCATCGATGATAATTCCACTTTTTGACCCCATATTAATCATATTATTAGTAAATTGAATAAAAACATTTTTATTTTGACGCGTTTAGCCAAAACTCTCAACTTTTCCGAAATGAAAACGGTCATCAAAACTATCATAGTTCCTATTATCTCATATCAAGCAGATATTTGGTCTAGCACTCACTCATGTAACAGTAAAAGACTTAAAACGGCCTACCATCGTTGTATACGTACTGCATTTAAATTGAACTGGAAATCCTCATTAACAGCAGCCAGTCAGAAATACCAAATTCCTACTTTAATTTAAACCCCGTCATTCAGACAGCTTGTATACAATCCCTAGGCTTTGCGTTACCAGAAGCATCTAGCTCACTATATTAGTTCCTTTCTAAATCTACTCGTAAAACCCGCCACTTTATCATCGAACTGAATCAACCTATTCCACCTACTGCTCTTAAGTTTTTTCCCCTTATGGTGGTAAATACTTAGAATAAATTACCTTACCAACTCAGAGCTTCTGTTTATGACTGCACTAAAGCTAATCAATTGCAGCCATTTTAATTTACAAGTCAAATCCCACCTTATGAAGACCCAAATTGATTGATTTGTTTTTTTATTATTGTCTCTTTTTATTATTACCCACTTTTTCTTATCTTCACTTTGTGTATGAGTACAATGATAGGTTGGACGCACGAAAAAATCTTGGAAAGCTTTTTTTTAAGTTTCAACAATAGCAAATGCAACAATGCATATACCGGTTTTGCAACTGAAGCATATCATTCATTCAAAAAGTGGCTTTAAAAAACACGTTTTTAAAGGCTTTTATTCAGTTCACTCTGTGTGTTACACTCAAAATGTTCGTGAATTGGAAGCTATTTTTGACCTAGTTCCCGATGTCCAATCGACTTGAAATTTTGCATATTTACGTATTTGTGGATAT
>JAQIWH010001714.1:0-29288 GCA_034695005.1 Cryptops parisi
ACACACACACACACTTACATACATCGATACATGTATATATATATCTATGTCTTTTGACTGCCCTCTTTTAAAAACTATAGACGAATGAAGAAGTGCCTTTCTCGTATTAATTAGCAGTCGGTACTACACTACTACTCGCCATCGACCTTTTTTGGCACCACCATCACGTGATCATTCTCTTTATACTCGTCAAAATCCAAGACCGCCTTGGTTGAGCTTTGCGGGTCGCTTACACGATTTTTACGAGTGAGTGGCGAGTTTGACAAAAAAAAACAACACAACACATACACTCGAGGACCTCCCATGCTGAAAGGTTTCTGGGTGCAAATCATTTTCGGATAAATAAATCCCACCTCCCTCGCCATTCATCCCCCCTTACAGAGAACTTGTTTCAAGTGTTTGTTGTTTGTTTGTTTTTTTTTTGGTGCATTTTTAACTAATAAGCCGCTCGTGAAATGCTTCTTGTTGTTGTTGTTGTTGTTGATGATGATTTTTTGTAACTATTACTATGCGTTGGATTTGAACACTTAAACGATCCATTAAAATGTTGTAAATCTTTTTCCTTTCAAACCGATGGCTTTTTTAAAAAAAAAAGAAGAAATATTTGTGTCATGTTGAGGTTTTCATTTACTTCCTAAATTGTGCGTTAAATTTGTGTCAAAAAGGTTAACAAAACAAAACACGAAGTTAAGAAAATCAACATTTTTTTAAAGGGGAAAAACACAGAAATAAAGAGACAAAAGTTACAATGGAATTTTGTTCATATGAGTTGATAAAACACATTACCCAGTACAACTGAATCAACATTTTGTTCATACCTGACAAGTTGATAAAACACATTACATGTAGGTAGGATTTAAGCTTTTAGTCTTTTTAAACAATTTTATTTCTTATTATATACAGAAGTCGCATAAATTGAGAACTTCCTGTATTTTGTCTTTACATTTTGTAACTAATTTTCTATAATATATATATATGATAAAAGATGTTCTAATTTCACATTCTTTTTCGATCTCATCAAAAGTATATGCAAGGTGTCTCAAACAAGGCTTTTATTTTATACTCGAAGCTGATATAATGAAAATTCTGAATTTTAGATATTTAACAATGCTATTTTATAAAAATTAATTTTAAAATTAATAAAAATAGCACCATTTGAAAGACACCCCCCCCCTTTCCCCGAGATGCTATTTTATCAAAAATTCAGAATATTCGTTATATCAGCTTTTCGAGTATAAAATTGGTAAATCTTGGCTGGGACACCCTGTACATATCTATATAAATAAATATGACTCAATGTCTCTCTCTCGCCCGGGTTTTTCCTCCAAACTCTAAATTAATGCATGAAAGCTATAAATTATTTCTAATTGACTCGTGTCACGACATATCGCATGACTCGTTTCAGCCATTACATCCGTTCCGTAACTGTTTTACAGCTCGCCACAAAACGTACTAATAAATGTTTTTTCTTGTAATATACGACTTACTAATTCCTGTCTCGAAAAACATCTCACCCATTATTATAAAAAAAAATTTTTTTTTTCAACCAGATAATAATCACTATAATAATTATAATCATTGCAACGATCATGAAAATATACTACTCAAGGTATCGTTCATCATAATTCATCTTTACATACGAATAACAATAACTTATGTAAAATATCTTATACGACATGTATACAATTTTTTTTAATTACATTATTAATCAACAAAGATTGCAAAATATCCTTAAAACGAGTACATTAAAAATGCTTTTTAAGCATACTCTTTATATACCCTACTGTCATATACAAAGTACATACATAATGCGAATAAAATGCCTTCTTGATTTCTGCATGTTTCGATTTATGCGAATTAAGATTTGTGCAATCTTTGACTAATTCGGTATTGTAGTCATTCGCATTCAGTAATAATTCGGTATTCTTATGCAAGTAATTCCATTTTTGATTTTTGCACCATTCTATTTATGCGAATTTATGTAAATTTAAATTTATGCGATCGTTGAGTGATTCGATATTTGATTTATGCGAGTTTGAAATAATTCCATTTTTGATTTCTGCAATATTCGATTTATTTATTTATATGTACGATTTATTCCCACATTAGATTTATGCGATTTTTTATGCGAAGGACTTAACATAAGGCGGTTCTCGTTTTATGCGATTTTGTTACATTGGACTCTATACAGAACATTCTCAAAAACGACTGCAGATGACAGTATACGTTAAATTTCCAGCTCACAAACTCACTCACAAGTGAAGCTAATATAAAGAGTACGGTATATAAAAACTATATATTATTATGATAATAATAATAATAAATAAATAAATTCGTTTGACATTGACTCTGACATGATCACATTGTGCACTTAAAGGAAAAAAAATAGTAATTCCAAATGAATAAATATAAAATAAACAAATAAATAAATCACAATAATCGTAAGGTTGCATATTCGAGTTTGAACAATCAGTAGGCCTACATTATTTGAATTTGGTAATACGGATAAACGAAGAAATAAACTACTGTTCGGGAAAAACATTACGCAACTTCATTTTGGTCCTTGAAACTTTATTGTTTTTTTTCTTCACAATTGTCATATTTCTAAACATGTTGTAATTCTGTTTTGATAATAATCTCGTCGATTTATTTTTTTTTAATCTTCATGTCAGTCGTTTTGTGTATCGTGAGTTGGCATCGAATTCAAATTAAGCTTGTCAAGCTATATCTTTCGAGTTTGCATCAATATAATGACAATGAACACAAAGTAGGTCAAAATCTCGACAATAACACGCTGAGTCAAATAATAGGTTTATGGTATAGTAGCTAAAATGGCAGCTATTCTTTCCTGTCCCAATCCAAACAAAGACGTGGATTTGTTTCCTTACTCATTAATAATGTCATACACAATTGAAAAGCATTCGTTTGTCATCGTTTTTTTTTTATATACCTCTACACGACAGTAAAAAAAAATCATCTGCACACCAAATGAAAAGCAAACAAACAAACAATTCGAATTAAAAATAAAAATCACTCAATATATATGAAGTAGATTTTCAACCGTAATAAATCAAATGATAATAATAATAATAAGAGAAAAGGCTCTGTCACTCTGATCTGTAACGTTTTGAATTCAAACAATGGTCGCGTGATAATGAAAATGGTCCCGTGAAGACTGTAAAGAATGGTCTCGTGAAGGTTATAAAATCACGTTGCTCGATTTTAACAATCGATGTAAACAGGATTATTCGATACTCTTTATATTAGCTTCACTCGTGAGTGAGTGAGTTGTAAGTTTCTACATACAAAAACAAGACGACTCGATGGATTTTGAATGAATGATGTGTCTATATGGATTCGTCTTAGTTTATCGACTGGTTATATGGCGTCAATGAAAAACCAATATGGCAAAATCTTCAAGCCACATATCCATTATTCTTTAGACTCTCCTACAGGCTAAATGGCTCGATAAATTTTAATCAATGAAGTGTTCATGGATCCGTCTTAGTCTCACGAGTGTCACTGTCTATATGCTGTTAATTGAAATCCAATATGGCGGACGCTATATGCCAATATATAAAGTATATGCTTAAAAAACATTTATAATGTACTTTGGTTTGGTGTTTCGTATTTGAAACAATGGTTAGGGTAACCAAAGTATACCAAGATCAACACATCATTTATCCAATAAAACGAATTATACAGGGTAATACACTAAAAATTATGACCGTCCCTTTTTCGTATCATTTTAGACGACAAAGAAAACTACTTCTAATAAAACAATGTATTTATTTATTTATTTAATTGTATTCATAATTTCAACAAATTCAACAAAAAATAATGTATTCAATATATAAAAAAATACATTTTTACTTTATGAAGATTTAGAATTTTTACTTTATGAAAAATAAAATTTTCAGGGTCATTTTAAAAGAGGTTAGCAAAATGATGTTCGAAAACCTTTCAGTTTATGAAACGTTTTTCACCCAATTTGTATTAACTTTATTGTGACTGGTTTAGTTTGATTAAAAGTTAAATATACCTTTATTTCTTCAAAATTCTACTACAGTAAGTTAGTGAGTGTAAATATAAATAAATATAGGTTACCGTGCGTTTTCGTTTTGATTTTCTACTGTATTTGACATTACTTCATTATTATGTTTTAACACAGTTATGAGTATGACACTCTTCTTTTGGTCCACAGTTCACTGTTTTAAATTAACTGAAAACTATATAAATAAATGAAGAGTTTGGTGTAAAAAGGTGTTAAGTAGCATTTTTGCCAAATAAATGACTTAGAAGCATTTTCGAATATGTTAGGTTAAATTTTACCTTCCTAACGCTTAATTTTGAACAAAACAACAATACGTGTTAAGATATTAGTGCAAGAAGTGAAAGATAGTCCTAAAGACATCAAGACAAGTTCAGATTTTTAAACGCATTTTCCTGAAAATTGTAAAAATGTTACTTAACACCCATTTCACACCAGGCCCTCCAAATGTCTAAATCTATTTTTTTTTGTGCGATCTTACAGCTTAAAATCCTAGTTTTAGTGCGTTATTAAAAGCGGCTATATTATCATTGATATCTTTAATTCAACACAGAGCGATGAAAAACATATTCAGTGTTAGTATACACACAGTGTAATTGTAGTAAGTAATAGTAATAATATCTCCGGAAGAATGAGGACCTCGGAACTTTGTATCAACATCATATCACCTGCTATAGTCAGATGAGGAAGCTTTTGCCCATCGAACGCCTTTCCGTGACCGAGAAAACGAGGAAAAAAACAACCTCTAAAAGAGAGGGTAATGCAATGTGCGTTTCTACGACCAATGGTGGGCAATTATAGAGATATCATTGGCCCGATATTCTAATTGGCTCGGTGGTTCCGAGTGGTTGTGCAAACGTTCGATCGTTTCAACGAGCCATTTAAGCGATAAAATGTTGATGAATTGTAGCCTAGCAACAACAAACTGATGGTGTGTGTGTGTGTGTTGTGTAGGCGCCGACCGGAACAAGTATCATTTTGGCCTCGACCCCCATATAAAGTGAAGAGTAAGGAGAAGAAGAAATAGAGTAGTGTGCTGTTTTATTGGTTTGATAGCAGTTGGATGTTGATGAGCTAACGGCTATGGAATCCCATTTCAACTACACGTTCGCAATGATTGCGGAAGCGAGAAGGGATCAAGTGAGGAAAATCCCTTAGCAAAAGATGTTACTGTTATTTTTCCCCCATTTTCAATTCGAGTGTCAAACAAGATTCTATAAACTTAGCATCATCACTCATGTTATTTTTTGTTTCCTTGAAAAACAACTTTTTAAAATTGTTTATCGTTGTTAGTGAAAAGGTAAAAAATAGCATATTTTGTGCTGACTATAAAAGTATTTTTATAAATCGTAAAGAAATTATTATACATACAATCGAGTCGTTTGTTAACTTTGAAATGTTGCTAAGCGGTTGTTGAATTTAATTAATGATTTCATAAATATGATATTTTTCTTACTCATTATTTCTTATATTCATTATTTCACTTATTACTCATATTTATTGTATAAAAAAGAACAGGTGTAAGTACGTTTAGTCATTTGTGAAATCGCATAACAGCGAAATTTTCTCGCATGTAATGAGCGTCTGAAAAAATTTATCTTTTTTTTGTATAAATCGAAAAATCGTACATATCGAAATACTCGTGGAACGGTAAAATTTCAGCGTTTTGTAATTTACGCACCATCACACAAAATCACACAATAATAGCAAAAAGTTTCTCGCATGTAAAGAACAACAGCTGAGGGGATTCACCTTTTTGTATAAATCGAAAAATCGCGTATATCGAAATTCCCATGAAGTGGTAAAACTTCAGCTTTCCGTAATTTGTGCATAAAATCGTATAATAGTGAAATTTTCTCGCATATAACAATTAACTGGAAAAACTATTCTCGTCGCCTACTAAGAACATCACATAACTATTTCTGTATATATATTTTGTAAACAAATTTTTATAGTTTTCTAAACTTTAAATTCGTACACGCAATTACGAGGTCAGTTTTCAGTCACCAGCTTTTTAAACACAAATTAATAGGTACAATTTAAAACTTGTAATTTTTCAATAAATTGAAGGGCTTTGGTCAGCATAATGGTAAACCACACTTTTTTGTTTATATTTCAAACTGTTTCTCAGTACTGTTTCTAGCATGTTACTTTACAACTTACTAAATTTTCCAAAACATGACAGCATCATATAGAGAATTACCTAGTTGCTTAATATGGTATTCTATGGAGTTTTTCACCAGAAAACTCCATAGAGTAACCATATTAAGCAACAAGGTGATATGGTACTTCTAAACAATTTCAAAAATGCGGCTTATCATTATGCTGCCCGAAACTCAATTGAAAACGTGTAATTTTTCAATTGACAAACAATTTATCATTCTTAATCTTCTACCAAAATCTATAGTATATATCCTCTTAAACAGTTTTTTCGACTTTTTTAATTAAAGTCAAAATATAATATATTTGTTATATTTATCATTCACTTCAACTGCAATCGTTTATACAGGGGCTTCTTGTTTCTACGTTCTAAGAATATCATATAATAAAAAAGAAGTTGGGTGGGCGCATTTCAGATTATGTGTGGCGTTTTTAAGAGCCTGGAAAATGCGGTCGACTCGAGATCAAGAAGAGAAAAACGAATAAGAGAGAGAGAAAAGAATCTTAAGAAACACAGAACGAGCGAGAGAGAGAGAGAGAGGCCATCTCGCTACTACTTAGGTTACAGGTCAGATTTATCGTCACGAAATCTCAACGGCAGCTCTCGTCTTAGCAGCCGCCGTTAAATAAAAATGATTTACGACACAACCTCCGATAATGGATGTTCGAACCCGTCACGATTCCGGGCGGTTTTCCCAGTTAAAAAAGAAAGGGAGGCTACAAGCAGATGAATTCGAGCCTTCCATCTTGGCGAATTATATTTCCACCGTCTTAAATCATACACTTTCTTTTCAAGGCCCCGCTGTTGTAAAAATTTAAAACGAACAAGTAGAAGAAAAAACACAACGAAGACAGCTATTTGCAATCTAAACAGCCACACAATATACGACTTTGTCCGTAAATTTAATTGGCAATCAATCTTTCTTCTTCCTGACCTGCCTTCAAGTTCTCGACTTTTCTTACTTTACCCCCTCCCCCCTTCTCTTTTTCCTCTTCATCTTTTCTCATTCGATTTTTTATTTTTTTATATATATATAAAGATTCTTATTGCTTTCTTGAGCACAAAGCAAACGTATGTGTTCTATATCCCTACTAAATCATATTTAATGCATTGAAAGGAGTATAAAAAATTTTTTTTTTGGGTGGGGTGGATTAAAATTCGTTTTTATTTGTGGTTGCAGGTTCATAAATTTTTAGAAAGCTTTATTCCTGTTTGTGTACGTTTCATTCTTATATTTTTTTATATAGTGTATATAGAAAACAATTAGTGTCTTCTTTATAAGCTTCGTAAATAAATTTTATTTTATACGGATTTTTTTTTTGTACCAGTTGTTACTTGTATTTTTGTTTTGAAGTAATCGAAAACATGTCGATTTGTCCAATATTGATTTTAAATATTAAATTTTTTGTATAAATAATCGTAATTTTAGGTATAAACATAAATATAATAATAAATTTAAAATACATTTAGTATATAAATAAATTAATTAGTTCTGACTAATACTTCAAGTGTCAGACTCGACCTTCAATCAAACTTTAAACATTTAACATTAATATAAATAAAACCAAAATTTATCTGTGAGTGATTATAATCAGCTTTTATTTATGATCACGAAAATTTATGATCAGCTTAAACGAGACGAAGCAATAAGAACCTTGAAACGTATACTGTACTAATGTATACCAACAATATGCAAACCGTTTACAGCGAATATATAATTTACGAAAATAAAATATACGAAAATAAAAACATAAAACAGTATTGTTTAAAAGTTACGAGAATGATAAACGTAGTACCGTCACACCATATTTGAAGCTGCAGCACTTCCCGTGCTACGGCACGGGTAACGTTCTAGATAATTTTAAGCAAACAAAAATTAAATACTCCCTCCACAAACATGGTTACATTTGTTGTAAAACTTTTTAATTATATAGACAGTTTTAAAAAATAAATTTTTATCGGTTTACAGTAAAATTTAAATATGGTCTTCTTTCTGATGCGTAGATCAGTTGGTGAAACTTATTTTATTTTTTTAGACAGTATCATGTCATGTCAAGTGTTTGCAATTCAAAATGGCATCCATTGTGACTGAAATAATGAACATATGGCTTCAGAAAATTATGCTTCATATAGTACAGATAATAAATCAAAAATAATTGACGGTTGAAAAGCTAAATGGAATATTAAAGCTATTGCTGCAACGAAAGCTCGACAATCTACTTGGCTCCTCAACTTTTGGATCACCTTGTATGCTAAATCAAAAATATACAGTGAAGTACTCATAATAAGTATATGAGTAAATGAAGCAATGCAATCTGGAGTACCGGTACATAATAATTTTATATATTTCCGCAAATTACATAAATTTACGAAAGAATTGTAATCAATCAAGTTACTAAATGTACCATAATTTGGGACAAGAAAGAACAGCTAAATGTGAACCATATTTTGAGACAAAGCATAATATTTTGAATACATGACCTATTAACCTCTAACAATTTTACAACATCACTTTTTTACAGGTACAGACATTCGTTTTTGATGAAAAATATTTCCCCCCCCCCTCCAAAACATATTACAGAAAAAAAAATAGTTATTCCTTTTTCTCTTTACATATATATCCCAACAAACAACAACAATACCTTCGGTTGATTGGCTAAAGTTTTGATTTGGTAAAAAACAAAAGCAATATGAAAAAAAAAATTCGCAAAGCAGTATGGGAGGAAGAATTACATGTACTGCAAATCAACCAACGAGTGAAACGAGCCAAACTTATATACTGTACGAACAATAAAAAAATCCCTAGGAAAAAAAAATAGAAAAAGGGGGAGGGTTACAAAAGGATAGAGGGGGAAGTGTGCTCGTTACGACACCTAGCGGCGGTTCGTCAACACCTTCCCCCTGTCGGCGAAACGGTCCAACGCCATCGCAAACGAAGGGGAAACGCTTCACGTCATGGTTTCGCTTCGCAAATAAATTCCATTATTTAGCGCCAGTCGCCTATTTGAAAGAAAATTAGAATCCCTTTGAAATTGGAGCCGCTATTGAGAGCTGCGTGTAATTCTATTTAGTCCTCCTCTCTTCTACTCGTCTCTCTCTTTCTCTATTATGGGGGCTTTGCTTCGTCTTCTCTCGCAACAGAAGACGACGAAGTGGAGAAAAGCTGGGGGTAGTAGCTAGTTTCTACACTCTATTCATTCGTCCGGTGGGCTAACAAGTTTGCTTCGACCAATCAGAAACGAGCATCAATGTTAGTTCGAGTACTGTTGTTATTGTTGTTGTTGATCACCTCGTCAAACAAGTTCAAACATTCGCTACTGTTTTTTTTCTTCTTCTTCTTCTTCTGGTGTTACACATTTGCGTGTTTGATTATTATTATTGTTGTTTGTGCGAAGTTTTGTTGGTTGAAAAGTTCCTCATTAAATAGAGTTTAAGTTTAAACTTCGATTCGTTAAGCACGTTTACTTCGTTAACAGGTGAAAAGAGTCAACTCCCCTTAGATTCTCCCCGTTTGACTTTGTAACGCTCGCAATGCAAGTTGACGTTGCGTATAAAACTTCTTCGACAAACACTGTCAAATCCAGCACGAAGAGTTTCAAACAGTTACGCGTTCTATACACAAACAAGGTTTCCGCACATAAACACAATCAGATCATTTCGAATAGCTGAATAATTTAACATAACGCAAACATTCACCGTGTACTTAAGACTCACAGTACATGTTTCTATGTGTGTTTTCCAACAAAAGCTACTTTTTTGTATATAGGCCTTACAGTACAATCTATTCTTACGTTGTACAAACTTTCTTTAAAAAGCGAAGACTGCCAACGTAAATGCAGACAATTTTCGACGATATCGTATATAAGTTTAATCTGCACTCGAATTATGCGAGAACTTGTGTTCTGCTCAAACTTCGTATGAATCAAAAAATGGTATACAGTGAAACCTCTATATTCGTCATTAATCCGTTCCAGAAAAACTTACGATTACTGAATCTGAAGAATATAGAATTAATTACAGCAAATACAATGTGGATCCACTTCAGTTTTGTCACCCAAGCCTCGTTGTTTAGCACTCCACAATCCACATCATGTTTTCTTAATATTTTATGATATTGTTCTTCTGAACATTGAGTTTTCGTAACCTTGACTGTGACTTTTGTCGCCGAATATTGGGTTTGTGATTGTGACGAACATAGGGGCTGACGAATATAAACGTTCCACTGTATATCGAAATGCTCAAATTTAGGCATTTCAAAATTCACTCACTTGTGAATCCTCACACAAAATCGCATAATAGTAAAAAATTTTGCTCGCATAAAAAAAAACAGTAATTTTCTCGTCGCATATTACGAAATTATAAAATCGCATTTAAGGAAATTTTCGCATAAATCGACGATTTCCTGTATTTTTGTACTGTGTGAAAACTCGCTGTAACATTATCATTGCACTAAACGTGTTATTATCATCCTACCCTATTTAGCGCTCACGATGATGTGAAATATACTAACCCTTTCTAAACTACAAAGAAACAGAATCACTAACTTTAAATAGTCGCTAAACGTTGTTAAACTAATCGTTGTTAACAAAAAAAAAAATCTAACTAAAAAATGTGTAGTTAATTTTTTTTTCATTCCTAATTATCTCTAATAGTGTTGTAACGAATTTTGAAAAAAAAATACAAAATTCGTTACAACACAATTAGAGATAATCACTACCACCAAGTCAATCAATCAACTCTATTTAAAAAATTTCTTTTACAACCAAATATTTTACACAGCAGAACCCCATTTCAAGACGAATTGCAAAATAAGCCACAAATCCAACAAATATCTTATTTAACATCCACCTTTCGAGAAATGTAGCACAGTAGCTCATCATCACAGAATAACTAGTCGCGACGTGTGTGGCACATGTGTATGTTTGTGTGAGAGAATTGAGAAACTGTGTGTCCGTCCTGACGTTTGCTTTTGGTGGGCCCTACGAACGATGATGATGGATGGATCAATCGTGGTGAAGTGCCTTGTAAATTCGCCTCCGCGTCAATTAACGTACAAATAACACGTTTGATGTATAGCTCTGGCCGGCGGACGGACGGCCAAGTCGTGACGCCGGGACGCATGCGCGGAGGCAATTCTTCCCTTTACCCACCAAACTTACTCCCCCCTCTCCCCCCCTTTCTCTTGCAACCCCTGCCAACCATCTGGCTCGTCAGGTCGGCGGTAGTGGTGCTCTGAGCTCACAATGCGATCGGCTGATTTATATGGGGCCGTATCGCAGCGCAGCACTCCCACGTAAAGCACGAAACGCAGACAAACGCTGACATTTTAATATTGTTGGCGTTGTTTTATTGTAACGTACATCAAGCAACAGCTGCACGACGCCAGAGCCTATAAATCAGTCGCGTGCCATTTGACCGCGCGTTTCGGTTCCAACGCGTTCGGTTTAGTATATAGTTCAAGTAGTACTGCTACTATTACTACTACTACTATAAATAGTAGTATCAACACTATAAGTAGTAGTAGCAGTAACAGTGAACGAGCATCGTTGCGCGTAACAACAACAACAACAACGCTCTGTGATGTTGTTACTGCCTCTTCTATAACATAATGGGAAATTATTTTTTTTCACCTGACGAAAGAGTTATACCCCCTCCCCATGACCCTTCATATGACATTATATCACTCCCAATGAACCTTATAAATGAAGAACCTGTTGTAAAAGGATGTCAAGTAGCATTTTTACAATTTCGAGAAAAACGTTGTTTAAAAATCTGAACTTGCCTTGCTGTCTATGGGCTATTTCACACTTCTTGCATTAATATCTTTGCAGATATTGTTGTTTTGTTCGAAATTATGCGTTACGAAAGTAGAATTACACCTGACACATTCGAAAATGCTTCTAGGTCATTTTTGACAAAAATGACCTACACCAGGCCCTTCAATTCATTCTGTATTTGGAAATTGTATTGAAAGAATTACTCGAACACGTTTGACTACTGTTTAAATTTGTTTTGATTTGACTTCAAATTATTGTACAAGGTGAATCATTCATTTATTTATTTTATTTTCATTGTTCGACTTTAATGTCAAAATAAACACGATGCAATAAAACTTACACAAAATACACATTTAGCATGACACATCCGCGTATTATGAAAACAAAGCATGTGATAAACAAATGTATCAGATAAATATTGTTAGCATAAGAGGTGTCTTTACGATGGTGTTCATTTCATTGACCTTGAAATTAATTTTGAAGGTCATCGCATTGTCACATTGAAAATTACGAGTCGTAGTTACCTAGTCATATTTAGGAAGTTGTAGCAAATGGTCCATTTAGTCAGATTGCACTGTCGTTTCATTTATTTCCAAAACCAAACCAAAACAAAAATTGAAACAATCGAGCTCCTGAAAGTTTCAAGTAAATCACCAGTGTAGTGCAGTGTAGTGATACACTGCGCTGCATTACCCAACACCTCTGTAGAAAGCTTTTAGAAAATCTATTGTTTTCAGTTAAGTTGGATTGTTCGAAATAAGGAAAACGACTCTGATTTCTGATTTACTTTTCTGATATAACGTGAATATACACCCTCATATACAAGGTGTCCAAAAAGTGTTTTTATAACTTTATCCAGTGTATATTGAAGTTGTAAATATAAGCAGATCCTGTATGTACGTATTATTGTTAAAGTATACGCTGAAAATAGGCAGTATACATAAGTAAATGTGTTTATACGTACTGTATAGTACAACAAGTTTATAAACAACAAGCACATGTGCACGTCCAACCTACACCTATTTAAAATTTATCGTGATGATGTTTTTCGTACAATTTTGCGTCCTCATGATTGCGCTGTTTGTTTACGTTTTAAAAGAAAAGTAGCATAAACACCTATATAATTTTATCTGTAGGAAAAAAATAGTTGCACACTTTATGACATTTCCTAATAATATATTTGATAATTAAGCGCATTTTTATCCTTGAAAACTTATAAAAAGAACTGAAAGACAGGTCTTCTGAAACTTATTACACTCGGTTTTTATGCGAGAGTTACATTATATGTAAACATCCTCATTTATCGAAATTCCCATGAAGATACATTTCAGCGTTGTCATTCACGCGCCACCGCACAAAATCACATACTAGCGAATTTTTTTCGCATATAACGAAGATCTGGAAAAAAACATCAAATTCGCATGAATCTAGACTTCCTGTAAACAAAATTATTTTATTCGTTTCCATACTTAAAAAAAATAACAGTACATTTATTTATTAAAAATGCCTTTTAAAAATACGCTTTATATATTGTTTTGCTTTATGCGAATTTAGATTTATGCATTTTTCGAGTCATTCGTTATTCGATTTCTGCAAGTTTTGAGTAATTCCATTTTCAATTTCTGCAATTTTCAATTTGTTTTACATTGCACTTAGAACTATGCAGTTTTCGATGTATGTGATTTTGATCCATCTGACAGTATACTATCAGAAACGTTTGTAAAATATAGTTCAACTTCTATCTCACTCACTCACAAAGTCATTCACAAATGAAGCTAATATAAAGCCTATAAAAATTATATTATCGTTTCAGAACTCAGTATTTAATGACTTCATCACCGAAACTAAAACATTAATTTCGAAATAAACCAAAGGAAAAAAAAAAGTTAATACTTATTTCGTAATGGTTCTTTTAAATTTCATAATTAACTTTAATCCCTATTTTTTTATTGTATATACAAAAAAAAATTATTAAATTCAGCATAAGGGTAAAATAATGAGTATACTCAGCGCATATGATGCATAACAGCGTCGAAGCAAAGCGGCGAGACAAGAACCACAAAAGCTATTCTTTAATGTATGTGTGTGTGTGCAAATTCATACTCGAGTCATAATCATCGTGATAATAATAATAACTATAATAATAATAATAATATTCCATCCATCCCTGTGGTTCGGGCAGATAACAAAGCGCGTTGAAGCATCAATCATGCTGACGGTGAAATTAAAGTAATCCCGTTGAACTTATCTGTGCTCGGTGCCTGCGGGAAACAGGTGACGGAAGTCATAAAGTTGTCAACCGTTTGTTTGTCTATGGCCCAGCGAAAACGTGGTCTCGGTTTAACGACCATGTATGGATGAAGCAAATGAACGCGTTCGCCGAAGTCTTGTATGTATGTTGCGCAAATTTGGCGGAAAAAATCAAAAAACGTCAATCATCACCACACGTTCTACCTCCCAACCGTAAAAAAATATAATTGAAAAAAATAAATGACAACCTCACCTTCATCTAGGATAATAAATCATATTTAAAAAATAACCAAAAGTTGATCGAAAATTTATATGAATTTGGAGAGCTCAATATTTGATGTAAAAGTACTATAAATACAATATATGCAGTCTAAGCCTATACATAAGCGTAATAAAGTTGAGTTTTCCTTGTAATCCTACTTATAGAATGTCCAAAAAGTCATTACCCCATTTGTTTTCATTATAACTTTGTATTTTAATTTTTTTTAAAAAAAAATTTCTGTCACATTATTAACAAAAAACTCCAAAAATCATTATATCCAATTTCTTTAATTTTGGTATATTTTTTTAACATTTTATGTTCAATTTCACGCATTTGAAAAAACAAAAGCAAAGGTTGCTTGATTGCTTTGCTCTCCCTTTTTTTAAACACATGAAATTTTAACAAATTTTGCTAATAATTTGTAAAAATAAACAAAACATTATAAAAACTGAGTAATAAAAATGTTTGAGTTGATTTTTTAATAATGTGAAAGAAATTTTACCAAAAATTTAAAAATAAAAAAGTTATAATAAAAAAACATGGGATGATGACTTTTGAGACACCCACAGTGTGGGTCCCACACGTTGTTTAAGTAAAACTTTTACAAGCAAAACGTGTATGCAGTATAAGGATATCTCAGTGACGATTACGTTATCTTATTCGAATAATAAAAAAATTCTACAAAATTATACATTAAAATAAAAACAAAACAGATTTCGCTGCGTCTAGTCGCTATTATACTGGTGTCTACAAGTAGCACGATGTTTTTGTGATTTAATTTTTGTTATTAATGAAAATTGATTTATACCTTTCTTATGAATAAACATAATTAACATATAATTACCATTGATTACAAATTTTTATTCTTTATTCCACTCATCCGCTTCCCAGATGTACGTGGGTTTATAAACTGGTTTCATCTTCAAATTGGCCTTAGTCAAAATGACCTCGCTATGTCTCTCTTTTAAAAAATCAGGCGTGCTGATAGAAAGAAAGAAAGGAGAAAAAACACGACAATAACAACAAAAACGAGAGACAACTTGATAGGTGAATGGAGCTCGCAAGGTGAATATGACTGGATGTTTGCCTACAAAAGTCACTCACACTCTCTCATCCCAGCAACAGTATGGTAGTTATCAACGCGAGGTGAATGAATGTCAGAGACGTTGATTGGCAGGTTGGCAACATTGCAAAGGAGTTGTTCCCAAACTCTTCACATACAACTTGTGCTCGAGCAGTAGTAGTAGCTTACAAGCAGACATCGCACAAACCTGTTTAACTTTGCTTGCCCAAACATCTCTGAAAAAGCACTGCAACAGCTGTTGACAGACAACCCAGTCAGATTATGCAACCACAAGCTACTACCACGTTTTTAGAAACCGACAAAGATTAGTGTTTTTCGAGTGAGCAACTATGTAGAGAGACTCACTTCATATCAAACAAGTGGTGCTACATCTCAAACTGGTATTTTTATTTTTAATGTGGAAAAAAAAAACTCATTTAGAAACAAAACAAAAAACCTGTTTTAATTTATAGTTACGCCTAGATAATTTGAAGGCTAGACGCGTTATTTTGATGTGATATGAAACCGTGAAATTTAAAATCTTTGCAGCTTGTTATGCCAGTATAAAGAAAGTATGAATTACACAGTTGGTGCATAACTTATTCTAAAATTACATATTCATCTCCCACAACCCAGTTCTAAGCGAGAAACTCAATGATTGCGCTATGTATAGTCTTACACTCTAAAAGCTAAGCGTCGCAAGATTTGTAATGCTGTAATTTATTTTTGTCTTTGATTTTTATGCTGCTAATTATTTTGAATTTTTATTTTTAAAAAAAATATAAATGATATTAAAATAAATTATAAATTCCATTCACTCATAAAAAAAAATGCAACACAACATGAGTTATTGCTTCATTTTATTTCCAAGTTTACTTTGAGATTATAACACAAGATAAGGTTTCATGGAAGTGGTCTTGTAAACCTATTCAACTTCTGTATTTTTATTCATGATAGTAATTTATTAGCATAAAGCTGATTAGCAAGACAGAAGACTAGCATACTTCCGGAAATTATAATGAACTAGATTCGGAACACAGTGAAACTCTGTCGGCAGATAACAAGTACAAAAGGAATAGCATCCTGTAAATAATGAAAACTTATTATTTTTTTACTAAGCATATGTAATATAATCACATGCAATATACATTCGAATCTGCGTTTTTCAAATTTTTTGAACATAATGCATTCGTTCGTTTTGAAATTGACTCTAGTGAGTACCTACGTGAAGCCAATATGGCGGCAGTGATTTCACTTTTGTTGTCACTTGTCATTTGCAAGTTAAATTTAATTTTTTAAAAAAAAAAAATTTAGCTTATTATAAAATTCAAAATTGCATACGAAAATTGAATTTAATGTTAAATTAGATATGGTGATGACGTTTTTTTTAGTCTGAACAAAATTTCTAAACATAGTGACAATACGCCATACAGTGAAGCAAAGACAAATTACGCTACCCGCAGTTTGATGTTGTGTACAAGCAGTGCAATTTGTTATTACAGAAATGTTGATACTATACTTTAGATTTTATTTTTTAAATTTTAAAATATTTATTATTTTTAATTATTATATTTTATTATGTATGTATATTTCATTGTGTAAAGTTTCACCTTTCATCGAAGTTTCATTTTTTATTTGAGTTTTTATAAAAAAAATACTCTCCGTTAAAAATGAGCTTTTTGAACTTTTTCGATTAAAAAAATATAAATATATATGTATATAAAAACCATGAACGTGCAGTATTTATTTTTTTAATATAACCTCTTTTTTATTGACAGTGGCCATAGGAATCTTGTGGTTGGGAAGCTCAGGCAGCCTTAATCTGACATTTGAGGCATGCGCGTAACAGCATATATACTGTAAAGAGAAAAATCGCAACAGCAGCAAATAGATGATACAGGAGTTTAGAGTATGAAAAAAAAGATGAGAGTAAAAATCTCCCTTTGATCTTGATCGACAAACCGGCCCCCATCACATGACGACGACGACGATGATGATAATGATTCGGAAGGAGTTTTGTCAGTTACGCACGGGACACACACACACATAACGTCATTCGTGGAAAATGAAGGAAAAAGAAGGGGGGGGGAGGTGGTAGAGGAAAAGCGGCGGTGGACGTTCTTATCATGCCGAAAAGTCAGCTGTGACATGACCGCTGACGGATTTAAACGGTCGGTGTCAAGTCGTCAGCCAATCAAAAATGACAGCTGAATGATATGAGATTCTCTATATTAACATTAAAGAAAGCAGAAAAAAAGGGGCGAGAGAGGTAGAGTGAAGAAGGAAAGAGAAAGAATGATGAGAAAAAAAAGGGAAGGGGGTTCGGTGGGGGAGGAGGGGTAAAAGAGAAACAGACGTCCGGACGAACAATGGCCCTCGAATGAGCTCGTCGACCAATAGGAAGCTGTCCTTTTGGGTCGCAAATAAATGAGGTCGTGGCCTGTCATCGAGGAATCTTTTGTCGGCGAGGGATCAATGGAGAGGAACGAGTCACGAATGTCATTCCGTTTACATTAAGTGGAATTTTATTTATGGGAAGGGGGGGGGGAGAAGAGGAGACACGTCCTCCTCCTCCTCTCTGAATGCGTTCCAATGAAGATGAATGCCAAGCCTATATTCCTTTCAACGACACGACGACGACACGATGACGACAACCGAAGCAACTTATAAGGTTACCTTACGCGGATGAACCTTTTAAAAAGTTTTTCTATTAATGTAAGTGACACGATTCTTGTCAATAACTTTCGTTTAAAGCGTGGCTGAAGTGATGGGGAAAGTTGCAAAATAGAAGAATCTCTACAGCGACAGTACCTTTGATTTTTACACACACAACCTACTGTTCAGTCTTTCGAATAAACTGTCACCAATATATTGGACGAATAATAAATAAAACTGTATTTAACTCTTCGCAAATACAGGTTCTCAATTTATGCGAGTTTAGTATGTGTGACTTTATGACAAAATAATCTTTTCCTTCCAATTGTTCATTATATGCGAAAAAATTTCGCCATTATGCGATTCTGTACGGTGATACACAAGTGACTCAAACTCTACCCCCCCTCTGCAACCTTGCTGCTTTCCATTGTATACATACGCAACATGTGGTGCCCCCAAATACTGACCCTCATTCTGTTGTAATTTTTCCATTTTTATTAGAATTTCGATACATGCGATTTTCGATTCACGCGAGGTTTTCGCAGGATATTTACTCTCGCACGTAAATCGAAAAATATCTACAAAGTTCATCGAATACAGATTTGTAATACAGTTCAAAAACAGCGTATTTATGCAATCGTTTTGAACTTCTGCACGTTCTCTTTATTTAAACAATTGCTTCAAATTTTTGCACGTTCTCTTTATTGAATGTGCAAAAATAAAGAGAAGCTATCACGTGCAAACGTTTGCACGTGATCATTGTTTCAATCTGAAAACTTGATTGTTCGATGAAACTATAGAACAATCAAGCAGCTCGTAAAAATTATAAAATTCGCGTTACAGATACAATGACAAAAAAAAACAAACACATTTGATGTAAGCCTACGTCTATACTGTTTTAATTATCGTTATTGATTTCTTTTTCACAAAAGCTTGAAACCCTACATTTTTATTCTTTTTGGCTTTACAACGAGACACTGTTTTCAGTGTTATATACCACTCACCCTATATAATTTCTAAAAAAAAGAACAAACGTCGTACTATATAATAATAATTAAAAAAAAAATACGTAAATACAAAAGACGTTTCACCACAAAAGCAAGTCTGTGTTTTGAACACCAAACCCCAAAACACGTTTAACACTAAATCACTTGGTAAACTTTTCAGGAATAAAAGATGGGAGCGATTTTTTTTTATAAAAAAAAAACAAAAAACGATTACCTAGTGTGAAAGGAAGCATTCACTCACTTAACGTTGATTAATGGTTGTCAACCCTTGACTTTAAGGAAGAGTAGGAGAAAAAAAACACTAGAAAAGAAATAGACAACGCAGTTGAATTTTCCAAGCCTGCCAAGAGAACAAGAGAACTTTAAATCTTCAAACGACCTAATAGTATCTCGGAACGACATTCCTCGACCAAATTACAAGCCAAATGAGGGAATAGAATTCGAAGCCCCCAGCTGCAAAACAGTCGATTGAGTTGCGACGTCGCCATATTTCAACTGTTTTTTCTCCTTCTTAAAGACAAGCAAAATCGCCATTGTTGCTACTACGACTAACACGTGCGTTTTAAGATGACGTTGTTTTTGCGATGACGGATTAGTTCCAACCTCTCTCAAGGGAAGAAGAAAAAAAGTTGACTATATTTTGCAAGTTTTTTAACGTGTTAATTTTTTTGTGTCTTGTGTGTGTGTAATTCTTGATGACGTTCTCTCACTGTGTGCCAAGCATTTATCTACTTCGCGTGCCAGAGTTTGATTGAGATCCGAGTTGAGTCATTCGAAAGAGTGTTAGCGACGCGAGGAATTCATGTGACCCCAGTAACTCTATCAAGTTGGACTGTCAAGAAAATACCAAAAATAGATTCCTCCAAGTAAAATTCTTTTACTATAAAAAAACCAAACTATTTACACAAACTAAACAACCAAAAATGAAAAAAAAGGAAAAGAAAAACAAGATTTGGAATTTTGTCACCTCATTAGCTTTTGTGCAAACAAATCTAAATGTCTTCGCAAACAAGTGAAGCGAATCTTTTACTAAAACTATCAGCGAACATTCTATATTGAATCTTCGTAATTTTTTAACTATAAATTTGAGACAAACCCTATTTAGTCGCGAATACAAAAATCTTATAATAAATATTAATAATTGGCGAGTTTTAAGAATGTACTATATTATTCTGATGTCATCAAGATGTTGAAAGATGTATCGTGACTCATCACTTTGACAATTCGGAGTTAATTGATGATCGAGGTGATCGATTTTCTATCTTTGACAATACTAACTTTCTTTGATGCTCATTGGAACACAACGCAAAGTACTGGTCGTACAGTGATTTTCCTTCAATCTTCTCAGATTTTCGCATCATCGAATTGACGAGTTAGAGACCCTTAGTTTATGCCTTAACAAACATATTTCGTATTAAACTGAAACAAAAGAGAAGAACTGAAACACTTGAATTAAATCGCATCCGTCAACTGGTTATGTGCTCTCAAATAATTAATCGAAACTCATTTTGTCATACACCCATTTAAAAGACAAATTTTTACGACCCTGTTTCCAGATTCTCATACATTCATTGGCAAAGCACTAAGCAGCGAAACGTGAGACCTGCGTATACTGTGTATGTATATCCCACGTCGCGAAACGGAAATCGACGCAACAACTGTCGCTTTTCGACGAGGACCTTTCTCTCAATTTCTATTACTCTTTGCAATTGGCACTTTTGACATCGGGGGGGACAAGAGGAAAGGTTGTTATGGCGTCAACACGTGTCCAAACGCCCTTTAGTGGAGAGCAGTGCTCGTCATCCCACTGACCTCACGCCGACCAAGTGTCACCACATAGGCTTGTTGGTGGTGGCAAAGAGCAAACGCGCGACACAACCATCGACACCCATTCTGTGGCGATGCCGTGCAACCCTTTCGCTACTACTACAACCACCACCACATCACAACACTGTCTACGTTAACGCAACCAATTAACACCGTTCGTTCCATCTATCGTCCCTTCTCTTTCCACCCACCTCCTCTTTGCCACCTCTTCCCGGATGATGACCGCGATTAATAAACGCTCCGTTCAAACTAATTGGCCCAACCTTTCATTAATTCAACGTAGAACCGCGGCGGCGAGCGATAACGTTAACGACGTGCAGCTTTGCCTATGCGCTAGCTACTACTATAGTATATACTATAAACAGAGCCACCAACGTTGTACAGGTCAACGGTGACGAAAAGCAGCAGCAGCCAAATCTATGTGCGGTATGTGGTTGGTGTCAGCGTGCATTCATTGACACCAAACGGGGTGTTAGCCAACTCTTCAACCTTTTCACCTTCCCCCTATAAACCTCCCCATTTCTCTCCCTCCACCCACCCCCCCTTTACGGAATCGAAGACGAACGAGCGCCTTGTCGTCATCATCGTCATCTACTAAACTAATAATATAGATATTACAAAGCTAGCCTGATGGAAAAGTTAACTGCCTCGTTTTCCCCACTCGTCCGAACGAAACCACAAAACCGTGATACTTCGAGAGCTGGTTTAGCAATAAGTTTTCAAACGAGAATAATGGAAAGAGGCGATTTGCTAACTGAAATTTACCGGTACAAAATACCGTCTCGAACAACGATTTCCATTATTGTTTATTCGCACATCAAAAAAGATCAGTGTGTTGGAAGTTACATTATATTTCATAAACGATTTTTGTTTTGGTAACGTATGTATGGTTGGTTTGGTAATAATATGGTTAAAATGTCCAGATTCGATACTAAACTTGGTTGAGGTTAACCATAATTACAAAGTTTGTGTGGGAAATCACCAATAATATAAAATTATCACGTATTTGCTAATATATTCATCACTGTACATATTGTAACCATAATATTAACAAGGTTATCAGTTACCAGCAATGTAACCTAGTCATTCTATAGATTCCAGGCATAAACTGCCAATTCTATAGAAATTAACATTGAAATAGTTAGGGCCTACGTTAAACAAGAATTTAATCATATTTTGCCAAAAGAGGCTGGGATTTGGGAATGTATAAAATGCCTAGACTCTATATACTGTCGTTAACGTTTATATTATTTCTGTATTGGGAACCTCTGCTGGTAATAAAATATTCAAAAAAATAATCAAATCAATACTATTGATTTACCACAAATAAAAACATCTTTAAAGTATTTTGTTAGACTTTTAACTCCTTCACTCTATAAAAAGCTCTATCCGGTCAGTAATGTGAAAAATGTTTTCTTTTAAGAATTTTTTTCTACTGGTGATAAATTACGTTTTTCTAGGAAATTTTGCTTTTTAAAAATACAGTCTATCCGGAAACGAAACAATCAGAAAACATTCCAGACGACAATAAAACATAACCGGATAGAAAATTGGTCACGTGGAAGTAGAATACACGCTAGTAGTAGTCGCGATTTGTAATTGCACAGCGGGAGGATTGACAAGTTGCCACGGAAGACGATTGACAGGTTATCTATCAGTTGTCATCGTTTGGAAAACGAGAACCCAGTGGGAGGGGTAGAGAAGTGTTGTGACCGCAATTGTCACCGAGCAGACTGCGAAATCCGGAGTAATGTTCCCGGATTAACGTCACTGGCGCCACATGCATTTGCAGCTGGTGTCCTCTGGAGGTTGCCACACAAAGCGTTCTTGCTTCCAAAGCACCTTTGGATATTTTGGAACAGCCAAAGGGTTAAGTCGTCTTTGCCGTTCTGGTCTTTTTTCTTTCATTGTCGGGGTTCCGGTTTAACGAGCGGGTTGGGACACACGAAACCAATCAACCATAAATCTTGCTTTTCTGTAGGCATAAAAGGGTAGATCTTTTCTTTTGTACAAAAGTATAAACATAATAATAAATATGCTCCCGACTATGTGAAACGACATACATCACTTAACGTCAAAGAAAGGAGAATGATGATGATATAAATGACACTCAAGACTTTCAGAAACTCTCTTCAAACTCTAAGATATAAATCGATGCTAAGATTGTAAATCAATTAATGTGACCATTGGTAAAACGGATTACTCTGATTTTTTCTTTTTCAAATAACAAATCGTGTTGCAAGGTTACAAAAGTTAGAATCAAGAAAATGTAAAAAATTTAATTAACAACCCGAGCGAACTTTTTAAGATGAATGTCGTATATTATTCATTTCCGTGACAAACACAGCAAAACTTGATTCTTCAGAAGAAGCAGTACGAGAAAAAATGTTGTTAAAAATTTATTTTTTGTCTCCCAGAGGGCCAAACACGACGACTTAAGTTTGTTATTTTTTTTTTTTTTGTCGCCACCACAATTTTCAGTTGACACAATTTTCGGAGAAAAATGAAGAGAAGAAAAAAGTTACAAAAGTGTCTAGGCTCGGTGGCGACATCTAGTTAGATGGCGCCACTTGGTATATAGCGAGTTCCATTATTACCAATGGCGTTTCTACAAACTATACAAAAGCCCTTGTATTTTTTCGCCTTCCTGGCTTGCTTGTTCTTCCTAATCAGGCCCTGGGGGTCGGCACACAGCGAGCATCAAACTTTACACTCCTCCCCTCAAAAAATAGGATGAAAAAAAAGGAAACTTGACCACCAACCAATCACCTTCTCCACCTTCGCAAATCTGGGTGAGATAATGGTTTGCTTCGAGCCCACCTCCAAAAAAAAATATAATAATAATAATAATAATAATAACAACGGAAAATAACAACCCCCCCAACTCCTTGTTTCGGTTTTTTTCTTCAAAAGAAATCGACTTTCAGTTTAAAAGACAACGGAACGTGCACTATACCTACATTTTACACTACTACCACCTACTTCTAGGTATATACTAGCACTATTTACCGGTGTTGTAGAAAGCGGCAAGCCAAAGCTCTTGTTTTCAACTCGCTCGAGCGGTAGCCTCCCTCGAGCGATGGAAAGAGGTGGGGGTAGCAAAAAAAAAATAGGGGAGGGGGAAGAAAGAGTATGTGTGTGTGTGTGTGTGTGTAACGAAAGAAAACCCAGCGTGCACTGCGTCAAACAGCAGCAGCCATCCCATGCCACGAGGGTTCATTATTAAAAAATCACGACCAGAGGTCGGCGGGAGATTGAAGTGAAAAATGAATCGAGTTCAAAGGAGAGACCGCTGGGCCCTACGGCGACGTTGCCACGGCAACGGACAAGAAAAGAGAATCGCTGCGACCCAAAACTCTTCAACTTTGCATCGAGTGATTACGGAACCGTGGTCACACATAACACTTTACCATCAGCCCCCCAAAACACACACACGTATAAACCTTCAAGCTTTTAATACTGCACTACGAGTCAAGCTTTTCTAATCTATTATACAAGCATGCCGTGTCCGTTACAACTTTTCCCTATGGAAAATCTACTTCTTTTTTTTTTCAACAATAGGTGTTACGGTGAAAAATGCGACATCCGGCGATGACGCACGAATCAATTAAATAATTGAAACGACAAAAAAACGTGTAGCGAGTTAACTAATACTAATTAAAATGTATCCAAACTGTAGTTTAGTATACAGGTAAGTAGATGACATTAAAATATTACATACAAGTATAATATGATGAAAACATAACTAAACCATGTAAAAAAATTCCTCGATTTATTCAAAACGTGCCGGACTGATCGAAAACAACTTTTTTTTTACGCTTTATATTAGCTTCACTTTTATGTAAGTGACTTTGTGAGGTTGTGAGTTGGGAATTGAACGTATACTGCCATCTACCGACGTTTATGATAATATACTGTATATTCAATGGACCAAAAATCGCATAAAGCGAGAACTGCATAAGTTCAATGTAACAAAATTCACATAAATCGAATTGAAAATTGCAAAACTTGAAAATAAATTTTTTTAAAAATCGAATATCGAATAACACAAAGATCGCATAAACTAACTGAATTAATTATATATTCCGGGACGTAAAAGAATAAATGAATCTAAATTCGCATAAAGCCAAACTATGTATGAACCTTACTCTTAAAATGCATCATTAAATTACTTGTTTAATAATAGAACCAATCACACGAAAACATCTTGACGTTCTGCATAAAGTTCGCGTAAATTTCGCGTAAATTAAATTTCGCATAAAAAATTGAATTCCAACGAAGTATCAAAACTGTAGTTTTTAGTCTATTCAGTTCACTTGTGCATCACCGCATAAAATCGCGTAACAGTAAAATTTTCACGGCATATAGCGAGTTTTTGTGAGTATTTATTTTTTATCGCCAATTAGTGACAAGATCACTTTTGTAAAAACTATTACATGAATAAAAATATTCATTAATTTATATTCATTCTATATAATGATGATATTGCATTAGATAACTTTGCCCATTTTGCTACTTTGATATTAACACATTCTATTCCACTAAACCAGATTTCTGGAAACATGATTGACATTTCATAATTTTGGGCATACTCGGAAAAGATTACTGAAACTTGGTATAAAAAAACGAAGTAAGAAAAAATTTATATCACCTACACGGTTTATCGTAAATATCCGCATAATGGTATACGTTATAACCAACCACCCATTCGAGAGTCCAATATAAAGTAGTAAATTTTCTCATTCCTCCTCCTCCTACCACCACTGCCTGCGTTACAAAGTACAAACCTCGACTTCCAATTTTGTTCACTAGCGAATCCATTTTGTGTGGCACGAAGAAACGACGACGACTAAGAGGTAACGGTTTCGATCACGATCTTATGCGTGGGTATTGAATGTGCAATCACTGGAATGGGCAATTCGGGCCAATGGAATATAAAGTGCCCATCAAAGGACCCTCGCGATGACTTTTATCTATGCATGGCTGAGAAAGATAGGGGAGCACGAGCAAAACGCAGTAGCAGCAAGTCAAGAGTGAGAGGACGGTTCACATAATGAACTGTGCGTGGGCGGAACACGCTTCGCTGCTAGCAGCGTAGCACTACAAAGTGTAGACCCAGGTACCTATCTATAGAAAATAACTACAATGATAACTGCGTGATATACTCTTGTAATATACTGGTATGCCGTACTGCATATATGTATGTACTTAAGTACAGTACATTCAAAATTATTTCTAAGCATACGCTTTATAAACTATATTTGGTAGTACGTGGAACATTGCTATTGTTAAACATGTGAAAACTTCGTAATTTTGGTACAACATATTGTTAAGTGTTTCTTCGGATGAATTTTGTTTTTTACACTCGACAATGCAAGCGTGAACTACTGTTTATGTAGTAAGCTAAGCATACATATATTTTATGTATGTAATGTATATAATGTTATTTAAAACAATAATAAACACACATCGGTTTAAGAGCATCAGCAACACTCTATCTGAAAAAAAAAACCAACTTCGAATGATAATAGCTTTGAATTGACACGACATTCGTGTCTCAAAATTTGATAGATTTAACTATCACGCGGGACTAAACTGTGCACCAAATTTATAGTCCCTATAAGTCATAGGCGAAACTTGGTTAAAAATGACACCTGAAAAGTTGAAACTTTTTTGAAAACCGTTTACGACGCCAGGCCAAGCTTATGAAACTACATTTTAACATTTTTAAAATTTTAATTTTTGAAACAACAACGCGCTATTGTGAGTAGTATAGTATTGCAGTGAAGCCACCAGGGGGAAGATCATAGTGTCACAGTAGAGTTGACTGGAAGAAACAACTGAAGATAGCCTGGTGTTAAAGGGTGTCGCTGTGTTATGTAACATTTTTTACAATCCCGAAGAAAATTTGTTTAAAAATCTGAACTTGTCTTTCTGTCTATATGGGCTACTTCACACTTCTTGCACTAATATCTTTGCACATATTGTTAATTCGCTCAAAATTATGTTTTAAAAAGGTGTAATTACACATAACACGTTCGAAAATGCTTCTAAATCATTTTTTGACAAAAATGTTACTTTTGACTCTTCAATTGAATGATTCGACAATTCTAAAAAGTAAAATATGTCATTAAATATTTATGGAATTCTGTTTCTTTTAATGCTTTAGGATTTTAATGTAACAGTAAGGTATGAAGCATAATATAAGTTCACAATTTACAACTTACGTCTTTGCACTCACTCACAAGTGAACCTAATATAAAGCGTATCAAAATGGTTTATTTGGTGAAATACCAACTTAAAAAAATAATAAATTAACATGTTAATGTGAACAAGTCGCTTGTAAAGCCCATGCCCTGAAACGCCTTTTTTCGTCTTTGGGCGTTAATCCTTAAGACTAAGAGGATTAAAATGTTATTTTTATAGCAAACAGTATCTGAGGGGTTTAATCTTTTCGACAAAATGAATACTTAGATACATATAGATATAGGTATAAGCAAAAATAAAACCATTTCAGTGATATGTCGAAAAATAAACATTATTATACAAGGACGTTTCACAAGTAACCAGAGTAGAATTACAGATCAGTTAACCACAAAATAAATTAGATTTCAATACAAATCTACAATCTCTGTAAGATTAGACGAATTTATATTTAATGATTATTTAACGTCTTAGTTGTTTCTTCATTTTTCTGCATTTCTTAAACTTAAAAAGAAAAAACAACTAAGAAACTAGGGGGGGGGTGATATTTTGTACTACGCATGCGCAATCCTGTCGTCGAGTTTTTACTTCACCTTCACTTTCTCCAATCAGTTACTACCAAGTTCGCAGAAGCAAAAATCGTGCGTGCCAATTGACTTTTTTGGGTCTCTTTTTACGTCCTTTACCTAGGTCGTCGTCGTCATCATCGAAACGACAGAACGAGAAAAAAAAATCGAAAGGGTAAAAAAAAAAAACCTAGACACGGCAAATTGCGTTTCAACCCGACCAAGGTGAAATTTTTTGAAAAGATCAAAGCCAAGTAATGCGCGTGCGCACCCACAAAAATCACTCCCTGGCACCCACCGTGAAAAAAAGGGTTGGCCACGTTAAACTAATAGAAGTCGAACACACCGCACACCCGAAATCGAAATTGCAAAAAGAAATATACAGTATGACTGTTGACAATGGTGAGACAAATGCCACGAAATAACTACGGAATGTCCTGCACAAAATCGTGTAATAGCAAATTTCTTCGCATAAACGAATAAAGGATTTTCATTTTTCATTGTTAGCGAAATATCATATAATAAAAAAAAAACTCGCATAAATCGAGGACTTATTGTATAATTTTTGTAAAAAAAAATTTTTTTCTAACTTTTGATATCATTGGATAGATTATTATCAGTTATGACAATCCAATGATAAACAGCAAACTCGGAATTTGATTTAAATTATAGACAAAACAATTTTTTCCTTACTTATCTAAAACCACCATCAGTTTATGCGACTCTTGCTACTTATATTGTTAATCATCGTGACTGTCTTGCTTCATCATGAAATACTATCTCTGCTTTGAAGCAATTGAAAATTTTTGTAGTGCGACATAAATCACTCAGTAGCTTCTTTTTTCATGCACCATAAAACCTTTCATTTAAAAAAAAACAAAAAATCCTTCCACTTCATTTTTATTTTATTTTTTTTCATCCTTACCTTTAATCTGATAAACCTATCTGCGAAAAAAAATCTCTTTATAGGACAACTGCTCAACCTTTGTCTCGCTATAAAATAAAAAATCTATGCTGCGGTAGGTCGCATAATAAATAATTTCTCTCACCAACTTTGCATCCATTTTTATTCTTCTCCTACATAGAATATTCTCGACGACAAAGAAGGAGGAGGGTGTTTAATACAATCTTGAAAAATGCTCGTCAAGACGAATGCAAGATTCAACGTCGGTGATTGAAACTGTTAGTTTGGCGAGGGTTGCCGATGACTGATGAATTTTTAAGCGACCAACGAGGCGGGTGCTTTGTTGTCTCAGACTAAGCACTTTGCCTTTTAAATCGAACTCGCGACTCTTACGACTATCGACTGCTCGCGTGATGCACACTCGTCCCTTTTTTTCTGTTCTCCCTTCTGCATACATCAGTGCAGTCGATCATAGACAAAAGAAATCAAAGTTTGATGCCACTGAGATGAAGACGGGGGGGGGGGGGAGGGCGTAAATTAAAATTTTTGCCTCGGGCGCAA
>JAQIWH010001715.1:0-29285 GCA_034695005.1 Cryptops parisi
TGTTTCTCTAACGTGTGTTTGAACAATCATTCTGTTGACGACGCCTAACGGACTTCTTCAGTCGACCACAATCAGTTACTGATCACATCTGATTGTGACACCGACAACACGACGTTAAGTGGATCTACGCCGTTTTTCCACCCAACTTCTCAACTTACAACTTGTTACAGTAATACTTTCAACGTCGTCTTTTTATCCTTATCGTGTAAAATTTCTTTAATGCTACACATAACTGTAGTTCGTGAAGTTGAAGAAAGTGGCAAGATTGGCTCTTTCTTTTTTTTAAGAAAGGAGCCAGGAATGATCGATAAAATGTTAGGCAAGCCGTTTTACATTACGAAAATGGTATCCTTTTGCAGGAGGTTTTTGATTTACAGGTAGGACACTATTCACTAAACGGGATAATAAAATGGTTTATGGGTGTTTTACGAAATAGCGAGCTTCAACGCTGCTGGCAGGCAGGTGCAGTGCTCCCATTCATATCCCCCCGAAGAGGGGGCTTTTGCCCGTCAATGGGAAAACTCTTCACTTTATTGTGGCAATAATAGTATCTATCGTTGTTGTTGTAAATAGGAATTTCGTTGTGGCCCGTACAATGCATTTTACGCACACATAAACGCGTGGAAAATCGGGTTTCGTTTTCGCGAAAAGTCAGACCTACCCCACCCCCCTCTCCAGGTTTCGATCGCCAAACATCATGGCACCTTAGAAAGCGGCAAAAGAATCACCTTTAATGCTCACCAGCTGGAGGACGTGAGAGATCAAAGGGTTGGCAGCGACATGGAGCTGCTAGCGAAGGTTAAAGGTGGCTAGAAATTGCTGCTACCGAGACACCAGAGACCCTTAGTCTACGTCACGTGACTCAAAATCCATCCCTCGACTGACCTTTGACAAAGGAGGTGGTTGGTAGTTGAGCAATAGCAACTTGCATTGCGACTTACTCCTTTGTCAAGACTTTTCTGCATCACTTCCATATGGACATTTTGACTTTTCGGCGCACACCTGTTGCGTCAGTTTACCAACTGCGACAATTGTCGCATTAATTTTTATTTTTTTTGTTTCTATATCGTTTGTTTTTTTTTGGGAAGTGATTTTTTTAATTAGTACTTGACCTTGTTGATAAAATTCGAAAAGTCAGCTAGTCGTAATTTATTCAGAACTTCTCAACTTCCTTTCACTAGAGGAATTCCGAATATGTGCGAAAAGTACGTTTTGCACCAAACCATATATCGAACAAAAAATCGCATACAGTATATCGGAAATTACCACGTAATAGTACAATTTTATAGCTTCAGACCGCAGTTCACCACCGCAGAAAACCTTATAATAGAGCAATGTCTTCGCCTTGGACGAGCGTCTGAGAACATTTTTCTCGTCGCATATCAGCGAAGTCACTATTTACACGAGAGTACACATACCTTGTGTGAATGGAAAATCGCATAATAAACAAAAATTTCAAGGAAATAGCACAAACTTTAGTGCTCAATAATTGCTCAAAATAGCGAAATTTTCTTGCGTACAACAAGCATCTGAGAAAATTTCTCTTCATGGCTAAACAAAAATCGCATATAAAGAACCTGCACAAAGAATAATTTAATATTTACGTATACAAATAGTCTAAAGCTTCATCAGCGTAAATTTATCTTTAAAAAAAATAGATATCACGGTTAGATCGAGACTTTGTTTTGTTTTCGATTGGATGTTTGAAATTTTTATGCTGAATGATTTCTTTAGTACATTGAATTACGGAATTATATGATTGTCTTGACGGGCAGTCTCTCAAGTAATTTTTGAAGGAAAAATGTCATGAACTGTTGATAACATCAGTTGGAATCTAAGTCAAGTTCGGACAAAACATTTGATTTAGATTTAAATATATTTAGTATATCAATGAGACGAAAGTATACTTACAAAAAAACAACATTTTTTATGTAGATCATCTGCATATACCAATTTGTATTTTAAGAAATAGTTTTTTTGATGATTTCTAAAACCACTTTATATAACGGAAACAGAAAAGGCAAAAAAAAAAATCTTTGAATTTAAAATGTAACTTTGTTGCAATGTTTTTGAAATAGGCTCTTAGTGGTATAAAAGTTTCTTTACAGAAAACCGAGCGTATATAAAAATCTTTTTCATAGGTTAGTAGTAATGATAGTTTCTTTCCTTTCGAGTTTGAATATCTCATTTCGAGGCAGATGGAGGGTGGAAAAAACTTTCTCATTTAAAATTCCAGACCCTCGCGGGCATTGGAAAGTTTTGGGCAAAGTTGACTTTACACTACCACTACGACGAGCCTAGTCGAAGAAACAACATTCACTTTAGAGTTGTTCATTAACATCCGCTCGAACTTCTGAGAAAACACGCAATGAATGGGAAAGAAGAAGAAGAAGAGAACAAACCGACGACGAGTCTTTGGTGTAAGAGTGTAAACGTTAAACAGGGGGTTTATCCGGAAAACGAAAAGTCTCGAGCTGTTCATGAAAGAAGAAGAGTAGAAGAGAGTGGTAAAAGGGGTTTCGCTTCCGTCTTCGCTCCTTCTTCTACTTCTCTTCTTACTTCGACATGCAATGAGTAAATAATTGGTGAGCGATAAACCGCCAGCTTGGTTCCTCGTGCCCAATGTGGCAACATGGCCGTTTGCCAAGCCATTGTAAACCATCGACTTTTAAGACAGTGTCGCCACTGATAAGCCGGTAATTACGGCGACGGTTAAGTTTTCACGCTGCTCCTTCGAACGAGAGGAGGGGTCGAGAAAGGGTTTACGAAGAAGACACAGAGACAGTCTTGGGGGGGGGGGGGCGAGAAGAGAGGAGACCCAAGTTAATTGAATGGCTGGCAATTCTTCCTGGTACTACCACCCTCCCAAATGGAGTCGATGCAGTTACTTATTTATTGCCAACGAAGAAAGAGGATGTGCTCGTGTCCGATAAGCGACGAGTGCGTCGCGGAATGTCAAAAAGCATAACTTTGGTCTTTGAACCTCGAGCCGTTGGATTTGTGTCAAGTTCGCTAGGTACAAGATAAATGAAGATGTTGTGGAAATGTCTCTTGGAGGAAAAAATAAGAACGTGTTTCTTCGCCGGTTTGATGGAGTGCTCGAAACGTAATGTACAGTGTCCATAAAGCCCCTATCTGTTTCAATGTAAATCACGGAATTTTTTATGATGTTTATATTTGCATAGACCCGTGAAAAGATGCGTATACTACAAAAACGTGTAAATGATGGTAGTATAACGAATTCTGGGAAATGCTGTAATTAAATCAACAAAAATGACCGTTCAGATTCTTATGGAAAATGGTATAACAATGAACGGTGTTGTGTGTGTATTTACCTTTTTGGGTGCTTGATAATAAAATAAAATAAAATAAATAAACGGATCTGTGTAGTGGTATCGTAATGTAAAGGTTGTCGGTGAAGTCTATCTGTTTTAATGTAAATCTACGATGATAAAGTACAATATACAGAAAATGCAGAAAACTTTTCTCCATTTTATTAGTTGACTTTTTCTTTTTTTGTGTGTGTCTTTTTTTATCGAACGTTCGAGTTTTCACTTGTTCATTCAACTTTGACATCTTTTTCTTTCTCCTTTTTGCAACCACCATGAAACATCTTCTTGGGAAACACAGAACAAGTCATTTTCGCGACCATACCTCGTCATTGCCATTTTCATTTCGTTCATTTTAAGAGTGAACGTTCCTGGCTATATTACTTTTCTCTTCGTCCCTGTGTTTTTTTCTAACTTTCTCTGTCTTGTGTAAATTCAATTTTAAATTCTATTTCCAGCGGTGGAGATTTTTATTATTTTTCTCTACTCCTTATCCGACGTTGTTGCTGGGGGTCGAGCTAACAAAAAAATGTAATGTCTATTGTATGTGTTGGTGGCAACAGGAATTTGACGGGAGCAGGTGGCTTTCCAAGTGCACAGCGAAATTGCTCGTCGCTCGAAAAGTCGACAGAGTTTTCGAGATAAAGATCAACGGCGAAACTTACTTACTAAAACACTGAAACACGCGAGGGATTTTTGTTTTGCTTCTTCCGAAAACTATGAAACCCCAAACGTTTACATGACTTTTTTTTTTTGACGTAAAAAGACAAAACGCAGACGAATGGTTTCTGTTTTGGTACTCAACGTTTTCCGAAATAGCTTTTTTCTTTTCCTTTTTTTTTATACATATCGGTTTTTATAGTCATTAAAGATTACTATCAAGTAGTTAAAATCGTTTTTCTTCTTCTTTTTTACAAAAAAAGAAAGAAGAATAAGATGAATGTCCGGATTAGGTTATCATTTTACTGATTTTGATTACCACCGGTAGTTCCCACTAGAAGGCAAAGACATTTCCCAAAATTCTTTTTCCGGTCATGTGAGAGGTGCGTGTTGGAATGGAAGTGATGATGATGATGATGATGATCCACCCACACTTAATGATCTCCGAGTTTGCGCAAATTCACTCTTTTCACCCTCTACGACCAATGGGGAGCAGATGGTAGTCTCTTGTTCCAAGAACCTAAGGACTTAAGACTAAATGCCAACTATCTGCTGGTTTGTTGGTAAACGAGTGGGTCGAGAGAAAATCCCTACGAACACAGGTGGAATGCTAATGAACGACAAACCTCACTTGGCAATGCTGTTTCTGTTGAATTGTTAGGCCTACTTTCCACGGGCTTACTAGTAGACTTACTAAACAAATCTACAGGAGTGAAAGAATTTCTACGTTGATAACACCGCCGTTTGTTTAGGCAAGCATTAATGTACACGATGCGGGATTTACAATTAAGAACTTTGCTTATTGCGAACTTGGTTCTGCAATTGAACTAGTTTTAGAAATGTTTTTTTTCAAGTTTTAAGTATTGTCTAGTTGGATTTTTTTTCGCGGGGAAATTGGAACTGAAATTTGTATTAATAAAGTTAACATAACAATATAGTATATCTTATAACAAATTCTGGTAATAACAATTGAAGGGCTCGGTGCAATAACCGACCAGTTTCAATATTTGCCGAACATTTTCTCAGAACAGCAGCTGTTTCATATTGCAAGACTTATTTTAGCCAATTGTTTTCTTAAATTTTGTTTATTGTTGACATACATTGTTATTATACTTTTTATCTGTGTCACGTATAATATAAAAATAGACTGTTTGAAAATATCATACTTTCTCTAACATTTTAAAAATTGGATCTGACCGGTTACTTGACCGACCCCTTTAATTTTAATACGCGGAGTTTATGAAGTTCTGTGGTATCTACTTTAACGATTTTATATTGATGACGAAGATGTATTAAAATGCATAACTTTTTAGATTTTAATTACCAATTTGTTTTATTATTGTACAGTTTTCTATTACAAATTAGAAACGTCAACATACTTAATAATTACAAATCGCTAAGAATCGTACAATGTTGTTGAAAGAAGTGTTCGGTTGATTAGTACAGAAATATTTTTCCGAGATATGAAATCCTATTAACTCCATGTAAATATCATGGTTTACCAAAACAGGAAAAAAAGAATAAGATTCAGAACATTACTCATTAGACATTCAACATGGAAAAGAACATTTTTGTTGCAAGAAAACAACATGTAACGAACGGCAAAGACGTCGCTACCAGTGTGGTTCTAGCTACATCACTACTCACACATCATTTCGTTCCACCTCAACACGGTAAATCGTAATTACAAATCTTAGCTTTGTCCACATTTTCGCAGACGAAGTTCATCTTATCATCCCGCCATCTTGTTGACGATTTATAAGCCTATTTCTACAGTTTTGCCTCGTGATAAAGCAAGCATTTTAAAGAGTCGAGTAGGTGCCGTTTTGTGGTAGCTAAGCACTCCACTTTGGCGAATCCTTTAGCTCCTCCCATTTCATCACTGTAATGGATTTGGTTAATACATTAGTGAAACCTAGTGGGTGAGGAGATAGTGGCTATGAAGCCACTTGATATTAATGCCCTGGCGCGACCCTTTTAATTGCCTCATTTCTTATACATGGCTTTTCCTTTTCCTCGACTGCCCGAAATCCCTAGTTTTCTTCGTTGTTTGTTTTTGTGTGTACCTAAGAATCGGGGTTTTTAATCTATTTGGTGGCTTATTTCATTGTACCTGGATGAAAAGAATAGTAAAAGCCATAGAAAGATTGGAAAACAAACCAACTTTAAAATAGATTTGGTTACAGCCAAAGTACAAGTAAACAAGCGCTACAAGTCAACAAAATGAAAGTTTAATGTCGTTTCCAATTATTAGAGTTTTGCGTTGTTGTTTATGTACTAACTTGTCTTATATCTATGGCACAAAAAAATAAGAGAAGCCTACGTAGATTACTTTAGTGTCTTGTTTTGATGACTTTAAAATCCTTTTAAAATACGCGATTTAAATTTTATAACTAAGTTAGTCGAAAATACCTTTTTTGGAGAAGTTAAAAATTCGGTTGCGAGCCTCTTAAACATGCGTACCTGTTACAGTGGTTTGTTTGAATAATTTTCTTTATACCAAATTTCCTAGTGCGCTATCATCACTAGTTAACAGCCTTCGTTTATCACGACACTGTTCCAAACTGAATGCCATTTGCCATTTTTATGAATTATTTCAGTTATCGGTTTTCATCCCTAAATTTTTTGTTCAAATTAAACATCGACTTAGTAAATCACTCCTACTCGTGTTTTTGAAACCCAGTTAGCAGAAGGTGAATATGCGCGTGTTAATTGTTCAAACTTAGCTAGTAACAAGTCATTCCGATTCTGGACATGATTTTGCACGTGACCATTTTTTACGCCAAGCTGATAACATGTGATCCTAGACACAATTCTACGAGTCATTGTTGAAACTAAGCTGGTTACACGTGATTCTGATCCGGAACTTATTCTGCACGTCACCATTGTTTAAGTCTATTAAAGGTGACTGGAATCCTGGATACAATTCTACGCGTGACTTAATTCTACAAGAATAGGCTGATAAAACGATCCTGGACGTGATTCTGCACTTTATCATTCTTTAAACCAAGCTGTTAAAGCGTGTTTTTCTATCACCAGGACATGCACGTAATCATTGTTTAAACCCAGTTGGTGATACGTGATTGGGATTATTTGTTTTGTTTGCTATCATAGAACCATAAGTAAGCGATGGGATTTGCGATGGGATTTTATTGCTTGTTTGTACTGTCCGTAATAGACCTATGGTTCGAAATAAATAAATAAATAAATAATAATAATAATAATATAAAGTCTTCGGATTTAAAAATTAATGTTCATCTATCTGGCTTTGTTTTCCAGAAAAACAAAAAGTTGCGTTCAAACTCGTCTAAACTTCACACACCAAAATTATTTATTTCTTCTCCGAAAAATCATCATCATCGTGTTTTAATGCGACCAAGTCGCATCAACTCATGTTTAATTTATATCAACTTAAGCTTTTTTTTTCTTTCGCCAAATTTCTTTTTCTCGGAATTCTTAGCCATTGAAAAAGGTAATTTCCACTTTTATAACCGTTACTCATTTGAGTGAAAAGAAAAATAATAATAAACCTTACAAAAATAAAATATGAAAAAAAATACGCATAAAACATAAAAGAAAGAGGATTCATTTACGGAAGTCCTAATGGCAATCTTCAGCCATCTTTCTTTTTGACCCGCTAAGGTCATCCGGAAATTGCCGGAAAGAAGATTAGAGTTAAGTTTTTTTTATGACCCACTAAACGAACGGATGCCATTGCGGAAGGAGTTTTAAGAAAAGGGTTTCCGTAGAAATAAGCTTGTAAATGGTGAGTGAGGATAAGGTGCGTTTTTATTTGTTTAATAAACGCGCAGTGCTGTTAAGCTATGGTCGTAAAGGGTCAACCTCGTTTTCTTGTCAGACATTGAACAACAACGAACCCAGGTGTTTGGTGTTGGTTTTACTGTGATGTTAACCTCTTCAAGGTGGACTCGTAAACATGGTAAAAGTGGTCAGATGGATAGAAATTAGATGGTCCATAAGTTAGATGACAAGTTTATGGCTGAAAAATTCTCATTATCAAGACGAGTCTTTCGTTGTATTGTTTTTGTGTGTATGAATTTATGCTACATTTAGCGGATGGTATAAAACCAGTTTAGACCATAATTACCTATGTGAAAAAGTGTTATATTATTTATACCAGCTTCGAATAAGATACTGTAATTTTATTTAAAGTTCCTCTTTTCTTCGCTAGATGGCGTGCACGCCACTGCCACCTAGTGGCAACAAGGTGGGTTTCCTATGTTAATTAAATTATTGAAAAACTAGTAAGGACCCGTTAACGATGAAGAGTGAAACCTTTTTATTATTATACAATTCACCGTTCTAACTCATGTTGTCCGGACACATTTGTGACCAATGGCCTTACAGGTAGTAAACATTGGTTTCAGCCAATGGCAACTGGTGTTTTACTTTTTTTCCATGGTGGTACTCATAGCCCTGATATTTTATTACTTAAAGATAAATATTAAGCCCTGAAAAGTGTTTATAATTTTGGTGTCGTGATTTTATATTGAACTAGCTGATACACCCGGCGTTACACGGGTGATTATTTAAATTTGAGAAAACATTTTATTTAAAATAAAAAACGTGTTCAAAAACACGTACAAATAATAAATACGATAAATATAATGGCTAATTCTTCCAGCGTTGCACGCGTAATTACGTAATAAAAACAAACTCACTAACGGCACACAGTAAGATGTAGAAATGAATAAGAATAAAAAGCGTTGTACAAAAAGAATATAAAAACCGTCAAAACATCGCAGTGAAGCTAACAATTAGGAGACGAAGTTGGGGGTTTAGATATATTTGAAGGGGCTAGGTAAAGGGTGTATTGGGGAAACTTTGGGACTAAATAATCTTTTATATGGGACCTAAAGACTAACTGGGCCAATTTGGTCCAGTTCGGTCAAAGGACCTAAGAGTGCATAGCATTTAAACAAACAGAGTTTTTTTGTCATATATATAGATATTTTTAAGCTTTCCACTGGTAGACGTAGTATGATATAATAGGAAAAACATGTAACGTTTATCTGTACACATAACATTAAACTAAACATGACAGACATAATAAGACATAGCATATTCACGTAACACGACGTACTAGAGGTAGCGTGTGACTTAAAAAACACAAAACGAGAGATAGTAAACCTATACGTAACAGTGATGTAAGCATTTTCACATGAAACAGACGAGGGACGCAATGTTACTGATGTGTGACGTTTAGACTTAAAACGAGACATTGGACAAGGAGCGACACGTAATAGACGTAAACTACAACTTAACCTAATGACGCAACAGACACAAATGCGGTTGACTTCACGTGACAAATCCAACCAAATTACTACGGTGCTTCCCACTAATTGGTCATTTTTTAGTGATGTTTAAGTAAAGACAAACCCTAGTATTTAACAGTCAAAATTACTTTATCTTACAACAAAGAAATGTTAACAAATAATCATTTGAACTCGACGAAACATCATCACCACCACCAACAACAACAACAACAGGAAAACGACATTTACGCAGTCGCTATTTTGTGTAGCAAGTCGTACGAAAATGCTGGGCAATTGCCAATGCTAATGCAAAACGGACAGATTCATGAGGTTGGCCAAATTTACAAGCGATTTGCTGCTACGATGAGTCGAAGAAACTAGCGGAAGGGGAAAAATGAGCTTCCACCATTATTTTCCTATATCCACTCGGTGATATTGAAGCCAGACGCATTAGAAGGGTAAAAGAGTCAAACACACACAAACGCAGATGGTGTAAAAATGAAACGTTAAGAGAAGGGGATAAAATGGTCGGTTCCACACGAGCTTCATTATTTTCGCATCAAGCTTCTCAACAATTTCCGTTTCCACTTTTTTTTTTTTTATTTACTATTTTTTTTTAAAAAATATTTTTATTTTACTCTTGACTTCTATTCTAGGGGTTTTATTAATGAATCCGTTTTCATCCGTTTCGAGCAGAAGTAATGAAATGTGCGGTGAATTGGGTTTTTTCTTCTTCTTCTTCATCTTTTGGGTTTCAAGAAGGGATGTGTCGCTAAATGTTGATTTTAATGACACAAAAAAATGTGAAAGAAATGAAATTTTTCTCAAGTACAATCTGGTGTTTGTCGTAAAGAAAAAAAAATAACAGGATACAGTAATTATGTCAAACGAGGAATAGTTTGTTTTTTTCGGGGGGTAAATATAAAAGTGATAAAAAAGTTTGTTTAATTTAATTTATGGTAACAAAACCCCAACACACAGCTGTACGATCATTTTCATATTGAAATGCTACTAATAAGGTTTGATGTTGAAGAAGAATGTTCAAATTTAAACTGTACGTAATCTTTATGTAACTAGAAAATCCGGCTTATAGTTGAACATTCTAGTCGTTAGTCGAGCGTTCAAATTTGAACAGGATTTTCAGCCGTTAATACAAAATCTGTTCCTATTTGAACAACCTGGCTTTTAGTCGAGCGTTCAATTTTGAACCGAATTTTTTGATGTTTTAAATAATTTGATCTATATTAAAACCACGTACCGGTAGTTGTTGTTGAACAACGTTATTTAGCGTCACAAACAAAATGACAAGTTGTCATCTATCGATATACTTGTAGTCATGTTAATTTCAATTGACAATTAAAACGAAATCACATGTGGAAATTAAACCAATTAAATGGTTTGTTTATGAATAAAATAAACAATCACTTGATTTGATTTGTTTTACGTGATCTTTGAAATCCATTCACCATTGTATGTCTTTGTTGTTAACAAATGTTGACTGGATTCTCAGCACATTGCCTTAGTTTGATGTCTGTTAGATTTACAAAGCTCAGCGTGCGATGTATTTATTCGATGAACTCGTAAACGATGATTAATACAACTTTAAATATGTGACTAATAAATGAGAACGGCATCGCACATTTTGAGCAGCAATGAGTTATTGCTCGCCTCACTCGTTAACTAAATCATAAACTACTTTTACATTTCCATCACAAACGGCTACTTTGCTCTCATTTTGAATTATTGTACAACTTCACAATTTTAATATACAATATTAACAACATGTTTAAAAATATAGAGATTGAATAACACTACCTTGAAAACTTTTGGTCTTCGTTTATTCCATGCGTGACAACTTGACAATAACTCGACAGATTATTGGTTCCATATCGTTATCGTCGTTATCATCACTATGACGACTGATAAGTTGCTTACTCACAATTTTATTTACTTTTCGAGATAAAAGTTTCACTTGAAATGATGGTTAATAAACACACACACACCCTTAATGGATGTATTATCGTGGATAATGGAATAGTAGCGCAAAATAAAGTACTTGTATGTTTCGGTTATATAATATTTACATTTTAAAAGTGAAAATGTTATTTTTATTTAGTGTATAGGTTAAAAACAATGTATATAATCCAGGCATTGTGTACACTACATTACCGGCAATGTTCAAAATTCAGGCATTTTATAAAAACCTAGCCTCTTTTGACAAAGTATGAAATAACATATTATGTACAACTATTTAGGTTAGTTAACAGCATTTTATTTAAAAACATGAAATTTAGGCTTAAATGTCAACCTAAGTTAGATTTTCGCAGAACATAACTATTCCAATGCTAATACATTGGCTAAACTAGGTATGCCATTCTATAAAACTAGTAGTTAGCCTGTGCTATATCATGAGAAAAATGTTATTATGGAAAGTGAACATTAAATAATGTGCAACCAACCAACCACACGAACATTAGTATTAGCATTGGTCTAGTGGTTAATGCTACCACATAAAGCATTTATGACACACATACATACATGCATACATACATTAACAGGGCTGGGTCATTCTTATTATTATTTTATACATTGTCAGTAATTTATGTACGCCAAGTGTGGGAAACGTTGTTTAAAGTTCAACATGTTTACACTGTGTTCAATTTGTTTTTTAGATTCGTTTATCATTATTACGTCGAAGTTTTATGACATTGAATATGATTTCAATATTTCTGTCATTCACATACACTTTTATAGCCTGATGTAATAATTTTTCAATCTAGAGGTTTATAATGTTGGAATCGTTTTGTTTTTACAGGATTAAAGAGGGTTGTTGTACATTGGTCATTCAAGCGTGTGTCCAACTACTACAAACATTGATACGTGAAGATTGAAGATTTAAAGAAAACAGTACTTTTCGTTTCAAAATACAGTCGGAAATTTTAGTTTCCGGAAGTTGTGGCAGGCTAAACGAGATGTACTTTTTAAAAGAACTTGAGAAGAACTGGAACGAGTTAACGAGTGACTTAAACACAAAACATCACTGTCAGCTAACTACTAACATTTGTTACACCAACATTGACAAGACGTCTACCGTTACAAAATCAACAACGATGGTTAAAAACGTAAACTACTGAAGATAACCTCATAGCCAACCTCCGAAACGGTAAGCACCTTTACATGTTTTGTTTCGTTTTGTTTTGTTTTTTAAATTTAAATTTGTAAAAATTTTTTCATTTTTTCTGGTTGATAAGGTTTACAATCTCACACTGAAAAAAAATGGGGGTATTGAAAGGGATTAAAATGTTGGGGGTGAGAGAAGGGTAAATAGCGTACACAAAATGTATTCATGCACACAGTGGTGTGGCTGTTGCTTTTGCTTCGAAGCTTTGTTGTATAGGCCGAGAAAAATTTTTGGGTGGAAATTCAAATCGATCGTAAAGCGTAATTTATGGCGTAGTTGTATGGTGGGTAACGAGCACGAAGCGTAAATTTGGTCGTTCGCTTTTGACTCCAGTAATAAAGTGTGCGCTGTTGCCATGTCATGTAGTTGTGTCAATGTTGAACACGTGAAGCAAGTGTTGTAAACAAAAGGCACCGTTGCCGAAACAAATCTCGCACTTCAATCAACATTAAAGAGAAACGTTCCTCACTCCATCGAAAAACATGATCCATATCTATAGTCACAACTCGGACCCAAGTCGTCATAATGCAGCTTCCTGTCGTAGTTTACTGGTTATTTGGTTTTGGGTGGTCTACAAGTAGTAACGAGTACCTGCAAATGCTCTATAAGCATAGCCTACTTTTCATATAGCGTCTTATACAGATATACTGTATGTACATACATAATGCAAAGATTGATTTCTGCAGGTTTCGATTTTGATTCATGTGAATTTCGATTTAAACGAAATTAGATTTATGCGAAATTAGATTTATGCGATCGTTGAGTGATTCGGTATTTGAGTTATGCGAGTTTTGAGTCATTTTATTTTTGATTTCTGCAAGTTTCCATTTATTTATTTATTTATTTATATAGGCGATTTTTTTTACATTAAACTTATGCTGTTTTTTTTATTATAAAATTTTGCGAGGACTTATGCGGTTCTCGTTTTATGCGTTTTTTTGGTACATTTGACTATACAGTATATTCTCATGTAGATGGCAGTATACGTTCCCAGTTCACGAACTCACAAGTGAGGCTAATATAAAGAGTATAAAAATGATCTGTTGATACGAAATCCCCGTTATACAACCTTATTGTATAGTGTGATATTCGGTTGATACGAATTTTTCTTATGCGTACAGTATTTGGTTATTGTCGTCTTCTTTTGGTCGATTTTTTCTTCAACTTTTTTTACGATTTTTTTCTCCACGTATTGTATTGTGTTTCTATACTCCCTGCTGTTTTCTCTCGGATTCGATTATTTCTCCATTTTCTTTCAATACCGAAATCGGTTTTTCTGTTATCCATTTTTTTTTTCTTTTTCATCGCAGGGGGAGACATTTTTGGTTTTTTCTCAACCCATACTAGTGGTACCCCCACCACCTACTGTACATGGTGTACTTGGTAATTTATGAAAGGAAGAGAGAGGGGTTCTTTTTTCTTTGGTCGCTTTAGGCTTCTCCTTTTGTGGTACCCCTAAGAAAAAAAGGGGCACAAAAAAATAGGAAAAAAATTCCATACTACCCCGTAAGAATAAATCAGTCGTTTGGTGGCGCTGGCAATTTTTTATCACAGGGGGCGTCTGATTTCGTAGGCGGGTGCCTTTTTAACGATCTATTTGAAGAATAAATCAAGGTAATCGTACGTTTTCTTCTTCTTCTTCTATATCCCCCTCCCCCTTTGATTTTTCCTTCTCCAAAACGTCGAAGTTTTGTCACGTGATCGAATGATGGACGTGAGGATGGTGCGAAAGAACATTTGCTTCGTCAGCCAATTCCTGGTTTTGACATCATTCTATACTTTATTTGTAAGCGTAGATTTTTCGGGGTGCAGTTGTAACATTCCGAATTCTGTACCGTTATAGTAAAAAATTTAATTGAACACTAAATATACCATTTGAATGTTTTTTATATCACCGAAAGAAATTGATTTTAAATTTCGTTGTTTTCATTATTTTATTGTTGTTGAAGTTTTTTCGTTTTACTCCTGAGGTCGAAGGTTAGAATGGGTGAAGTTATAAAAAAAAAAAGGGGGGTTGAAAGTTTGGAATAAAATTCGTTTTGCTGAGATGGCAAAAATTGGTTTTATTATGTGAATTTTTTCTTCATTTTTTGGTTTGGTTCTGAAAAGAATTGAGAAATCGACAGCTGAAAGTTATTACTTTATCATTCAAACATAAAAATTTATGATTCTTCTTATTTCCATACGAATGTGTATGAACGACGATACGAATCTTAAGTAATTTCACTTTTGCAATTTTAATGATCTTCAAGTATATACAGTAGTAGTGTTTCAACACTGATTAGCGGTAACTAATTGAAAAGCCGATGTAAAAGGGTGTTAAGTAACATTTTTACAATTTCGAAAAAATTGCGTTTAAAGAGCTGAACTTGCCGTGTTGTTTATGCTGTTCGTGCTGTCTTCACACTTTTTTCACTAATATCTTTCCACATATTGTTGTTTTGCTCAAGATTATGCTTCAGGAAGTTACAATTGCACCTTGCACATTGAGAATGCTGCTGGGTCATAGTGCATCAGGCCATTCAATTTTATGGTCAATCTTGTTTCAGTTGCATGTTTCACTTTGGAACTGTATTCCTTTAGTCTTGCCGTTTGTGATGGACGTGTATTTTTTGTTACGTATGCACATTCTGGTAGGTGAAAGCAGTTAAACAATAGTCAAATGCAGTAGGATTTTTTTCTACGTTTTAACTGCTCACTTTTAAAATCTCGTGATTTGAACAGTAGTCACGTAAAGATCGCATGACGTGTTTTAAATAATATCCACGTGCTTTATCCACGTAGCTGATTGGTACATGTAGGATCGGATCTCTCTTTTCACAATGGTCGCGTGCATAATCTCACGTGATTTAAACAGTAGTCACGCTCAGATCTCACGATGATGTGTTTTAAACAACAGTCCCGTTGTGTCAACGTGAATTATTTTAATAATCACATGCAAGATTAGGTTTTTCTAGCTTCATTTAAACAGTTCTCGCGTGCAAAATACCACGTAATTTGAACAGTAGTCATTGCAGATCACACAAACGAATTTAAACAATGAATGAAAAAGGGTTTTGAATGTTCTCTTTAAAACTCAAAAGAATTACGTAAATGTGCTTCTTTATAAAATTAAGTATATGAAAAGGATTGTTTTCAAGAAAAGGTTTTTTTTTGGAAGGATAAAAGGGGGGAGGGAGACGAAGAAACTTCTTTCTTATTATCTGTTCACTAACTTTATTTTTATTTTCTTTTTATGGGTTTGTGACCAATGGTATGCTTTTTTTTTCGGGGGGGAAATGACTACTAAAGAATTGTATCAAAGGCAGATTAAAGGACGCCATTGCTTCTGGTCAGTGAAACGAGAATATCGATCGTAACTGAAACTAAAACCTATAAACGTAGTCTATGACGCATGCGCACATGTCTTTCTAAATTCCACATTAATCTCGAAGTCAGAACGTAAACACGACTTCAATAATTTAGCGTCAATTTTTTTTTTGATAATGATTTTCTAAATTTTTATATGTATATATAAAAAGGTGTTTTTGCTATTTAAATCAAACGGGAGACGAGAGATTTTATAAAATTAGTTATGCTAATATTTTTGTTTTTGATGCCTCTGTATTTTTCAAACACGAGTTTGTTTAAGTTTTTTAGAGATTCGATTAAAGCCTTGAAAAATCGATAAAATAAACAGTCGACAATAGCAATTTGTATACTTTGTATAAGAAAAGAAAAAGTACAAAATTTGGCGTACATTGTTAGTGTTAACATTTGTGAATAGCTACAAAAAATGTTTCTTTATGCTTTTCCAACTTGCAAATTTCCGCTTCTTGATTTTGTTTGCTTTGAAAAACGTATGTGCGCATGCGCGCGAATTTTTTTTTCTCCGAAAAAAAGTTTTGTGACATTTTGTATATATAAAAAAGTTTTATGTCTTATTTTTTTTCCAAAATTTATTCGTTTTTTAAAATGACTTTTAGAATGTAATGTTAACTGTTAAAACTCGGAAAAATCAATTCCCTACTATCTAAAATTAAGAATTATTGATCCGAATTTCTTAATATTTTTTATTATTATTATTATAGAAAGAATTCATTCATTAAAAGCAAAATATGTTGGTTTTTTTTTTTGTAAAATGTAAGCTTTTGTAGGAATTAATATATTTTTTTTTGTCCTTTTAATATTTCACCACCTCTCACACCAGATGGTTCTAATGGTTTTCATAATGTTTCATTTTGGCGCAGCTTCATTTCTTTTCCACGTCACCATTAATTAATAACTTACAGTTTAGAAATATTTTTTTTTTACACTAATATATTAGAAAACAAAAAATTAATAGGAATTTCAAACATTTTTCGACAAATGAAATTAACTTTTTTTTTTATCCTCTTTTCGAAAGTTATGAACTTTTTCAACCAAAAAACGCAATTTACAACGTTCATAAAATCCACTGTACATGTCGCTGTTTCTCGTAATGATAAAATTGGCGATCTTTAATTGACTTTCAAATAGTTTTCACAATGTTTTATTTTAGCGAAGCTTTAATTTATTTTAAAGTCACCATATGTTCGAGATATTTCTTTTTTTGGTCCTTTCCTGTTATAGCCGGGGCGAGTCTGATGTTGTTTGCTTTGTACTTGGTTTATTTTGTATGGGTTTATTTTGCAGTATAGGTTAGCAAAAACAAAGAAACATATTAAGTGTATGATATTGCTTTGTTTTCTTAATCTAACCTTCAAAATAAACCCATAACCAAGTACAAGCAAATAGCAACTCAGACTCGCCCGGGCTATAACAAAAAAGAACCGGTTTTACACTAATATAATAAATAACAAAAAAATCAATAAGAATTTAAAATATTTTTGGACAAACGAAAATACCTTTTCCTCTTCTTTTGGAAACTATGAACAATTTCAACAAAAACAATAGAACTCCTTACATTTTCCAACAAAAATAAATTTATGTCCAATTAATATCATAATTATTTTTTTTCTCATTTATATTCTTAATTTTTTATTATAAGTTGAATTTTAAACAAAAACATAAAAAAAAAAATTAAAGCTATGATTCACAAAATCCATTATAGATGTCGCTGTTTGTTGTAATAATGAAAATGTCTCTCAATGAAACCAGTTGAAACTAAAATCGTCAATCGGTGAAATATCCGCTTATTATAATCGCGGATAAGTTCATCAATCGGTTATTCTTATCATTAGCAGTCGGTCCCAAGACACTGTATAACTTTTTATTTCCATAGTTTAATTTTATAAGCCGCCTATTGTTATCAAAATACACTAATTCCAAAGCGATCAAAATAACAGGATTCCACTGTACCCATCCTTATATAATAACACAATGTCTGAAATAAATCACTTTTTAAATAATGTTTCAACATTTAAACGACAAAGTATATCTTTAAGGTATAAAGTATACTGTATACTAATACCAAAGATGTTCTTTAAGCTTAACATAAAAAAAAATAAGATGAGTTATACCGCATTTTTTAAGATATTATGACCTCATTTAAATCATTTTGTCAACATAGTGAATGTGAAAAAAAAATTGTATACGTGAAAAAAAAAAGTTAACGGAAATAAATTCAGCATGTTAAGCCTCGTTTTCGTTGAAATGCAAATCGTTGCAGCCAATTAAGCTTAAATCGTCCGCTCGGTTCTTTCATTCTTCTATTTTTATTTTTTTTTTGCGAAACTTTTCGAAATGAGCAATTGTTCCCAATTTTTTGTTCACCTTCACATAAAGATATAAGTAAAAGATCCTTTTTCGTTGTAGGGTTGCAAATTCGTGTCATTTATTGTCCTTGACAGCACCCACGTCGCCATTAATGGGGCATGACCCCCTCCTCTTTTCCTTCTTTTTTGTATGTTTTCTAGACGTTCAGCTGGCTAATTAGACGTTGAACAAAACAAGCCGTCAACTCACTCTTAAACAAATGACTAATGGGTCTCGAAATGCATCACTGTTTCTGCATTTTTCATACGTATATATAAATACACGCAGTACACATACGTATATATTTTACATACATACACCCAACAAACGTATACAAAATATATGAGCATTTCCATGGCAATGTCAACCCAAAGCTCCAATTTGATGTTCTTATATATCAAATTATAAAATTTTGTGAACACTGTAGGGTTGACACTGTATAATAGTAATTTTAATGATATAAATTGTAATGGGGAGTTCGGCTATCATCTCAACATGATTTGGTTATACCTATTTTGCAGGTTATGTTGGTCACGTTATGTTTGTTAGTCACAGTACACATTTTTAAACTTAATTTTCTTAAAAAAATTTGTGAATACACTATAGTACAGGTTTTTTAGTTTTGGAAGAATACTTATCAATCTGTCTATAAACATTCAACGATTGCAAAAATGATTATGTTAGTCAGAGTATTGACATAAATCACATGGCTCCCGTTTAATTTCATGAAAATTAATTTTTTTGTTTATTAATTTTATTATTTTTAATGGTTAATTCTTTAATCATTATAATATGATCAATGTTTAATGAGGAAACAAAGCATTGTTTTAAATAACTAATTATTAAAACAAAAAAGTTAATCTCTCAATCTTATGTCAGTCACCATTAAATTGCCCATATACCGTACCGTATATACTGATTGAATTGAGGCTTGATTTTAATTTGTTGTTGTTTCCGGTGTGGCTAACTTTTAATAGTATTTTCGTATGAAATGCAGTATATAAACGTTATATATTTTTTATGCAGTATATTACTTATAAACACAGTTTAGTATTTAATAACTTATGTTTACAATTTAGTATATTTCAGCGTAGTTATTAAGTTTTGTTTTACTTTTGCATCGCGTTTGTTAGTTTCACTGCACAACAGTTGTGTTATACGGCATGGTGTGTGTAAATGCAGTGATGGTTTTTAAATGGTTTAACTCGTGTGTGCTCAAACATTTAAAACCGTTTTTTTTTTGGTATTTGATACGCGTTCAAAAAAGTGTCAATTTTGTGTCCAAAATTGTACGCGTATCGAAAGGATGGTGTACTAGCTTGTTGGAGAGGGCGCTGCTAAGTTTTCGAGAAGACAATAACCCGCGTCTTAAATGTCAATTTATCAAAGCTGCCACGTGGATTCGACGTAGGAAGTTTTCAGTTGCAAAGGTTTTCATCAATCATCTCGCAATTTTCCAAACGGGGCTTTAACGCAACAAGATGGGTCCACACACATACTACACATAACACACAACAAAACTGAAGTTGAGATTTTAATTTGGTCCAAATCAGTCATCGTCACATTGCTCCTTAATGTCGTCTGCGTTGTTGTTGTTGTTGTTGTTGACCTCGCCGATGTTTTCTCGCCTTGGTTTTTATCCTACACAACCCTTTTATTTTACACGTTGACAGCTTTTACTTTTCACCAACAGTAGGTTTTTTTTTCAGTCAATCTTTTCATATACGACTTTTTAGCTTTTAATTCTCTCCAATGGCCTTTGGTGCCATCTTCACTCGCGTTTTTTCTCCCCATAGATTTTTTTTATATGAGAAATGATTCTTTTTCTTCAATACCACCCACACATGATGCTTCTGTCTTTTTTTTGTGGCAGCATGTACTGTAGTATATAAGTAGGTACATATATTTATTGAGGGTACCGTTTTCTTCAATGCTGTAAATCCTTTTGAAAAATCTTTTTCATCACTTCCTCTTGTTCCTTCGTCGACCGGAATTCTAATTAACTGCGAAAGAGACAACACTGACAGACAGGCAGTCACGTGACAAATTAGCTCCCAGGGTTTTGGGTGGCTTTGAACGAAGAGACACGTGTGTCACGTACCAACTCGAATATAGAGAGAGAAAAGCAGAAAAAAAATGGCGACAACTTTTCACTGATTGTTTGCGAGACACGGAAACGGTACAACTTTCTACTTCAAAAAAATATATGTATCTATATATAGATTCCGACATGGAGACATAAAAAGGAAACCTCGACGATAGTTATCGATATTTTCATTGATTTACAAACAACAATGATTATCAAAGGGCGACACATCCACGTGTGGTTGGGATTTGAAAAATGATATTGATTGGATATTTCCTGATAAATAACTGATCTACCTCGTATATCGATCGGACCATTTTGAACGTAGTATGATAAAGCTGTAGCTCGCACTTGGAATAGCATAGTATTCATACGTAAATCTAGTATTTGTATACAGTATATGTGTGTATAAAAACACACGTTTAGCTAGAAACGTAATTCCGTACCGTAAGCCTCGACACTTGCGTTGATATTTTTCAAGTTGTAGAATTTAGGAAATACGCTGTGTTATGCTGGACAGCCTGACAAAGGTGTAGCTTTTGCGCTGTGTTATGCTGGAAAGCCTGAAAAAGGTGTAGCAACGCGCTCTGCTCAGCAGGAAAGCACTACGAAGCTGTAGTTTTGCAAAGTGTCATACAGGGAAGCGCTCCAATATGGTTTTCATTTTATTTATCTTTATTTCTATTTTTCATAAAAACGATTTATACAAATCCAAAGATAACAACAACAAATAATCAAAACAAACAGATAACACAAATTAGTGCAAAAAAAAGTAAATGAAAAAAATTCCAAAGAAGTAAGCACTAATTAATTAAAAGAAGACAATTAGGTTCAATTATTCAGTTAAATTAATATGTTTGTAAAGTAAACTGTTAAACCTTTGAATATTTGTAGTATTAAAATTTGTTATTGAGGACCACTTCCTGACCACATTTATTGCATAACTAGTAAATAATCCGTCAAAAATGACGGGGAATTTTTCTTTTTGTTTTCGTTACTCAATTCATTGTTTAACTCATGTTGCTTGACAAACTTTGTCAGTTATTTATTGTTTTAACTCGTATTGTTTAACAATACGAACTTCGAATCATTACGAATTACTTTGAATTAATACGAACTACGAATATCCTTTTTTCTTTCATCCTTTCGTTTAATAATCGATCCACCCAACAATATAAGATCCGTAATAACGTTCCTACCCATCAACTCAGTAGTTTCCTTACAATATTTTCCCTCTTTGGAATAATCTTCCTTTTCCCATCCGCAAAATTTCCACCTGTCACTCTCGCAATTGTACCAACAGATGTTCCCATTTCAAAAGTCACATTTTTAAATATGTTTTACATAGTAATAACTTTTGATTTGTTTTTGTTTGTTTTAAGAGTTTAATCTTTTTTTTTGTACTCGTCTAAATTGTTGTCCCTTATCTGGGATGCATAATAAAATAAATAAAATAAATAAATATGCACTTTTGCTGCGTCTATAATTTGAAGTTCCATTGGGCGAATTTCGACCAAATTTTGGATATCTACTCAGTAACAATTGCAGATGTGCAGTAAATACCTGATTTGACCCTTGGTCCTACAGAAGATTGACACAATGACCTTGTCTATAAAATGCACATAATAAGCATCCAATACAAGAAATACAGTATGCAAAATACCGTTTGAAAATTCAGTCGAGTGATCACGTGGTACCACTTGGTGATGCCAAATGTAAGAAATTAAAAATTTTGATTTAGTAATTGTGTTCTATTTATCTCATATATCAGCTGAGATTAAATTAATTTTTAAATTAATAATATAGCTTATACGTGTATAAACAACATCACAGCATGGTGTACTTTATTAGTGGAATTCATCAAGTATATGTAAATTTAAGAAAAAATAAGTACCTTACACTTGCATTCTTAGCTAATGATAAATCATGTAATTAGAGGTCCACCTAGTCCCCAATGTGACTACGCACATTCCAAAACATTACGCACATTATCTCCTTTTCCCTCCTGGTGTCACGTGACGATGTCGAGTCACGCCTACGCCTGCTTGCGAAAAAAGAAGGAACTCACATGTATGCTGTAGCCAAATAGTAATAGTAGATATGCTTATTGAATACTTATTTGTTAATTTACTTGTTTCCCCTAAAGAAAAAGTACGACTTCATTTTATCGATTTGAATATTACCCCTTTTTTTAAACAAACTTGAAAAGAAATATAATAAGAAGCACGAGAAACTCGTCAATGACGTCGTTCTTTTTATTTCTGTATGATATCTATAGTATCTTTTTTCATTATTGATGTAATTTTTTATCTTTTATTTCTTTATATCTTTTTATATTTCTACCTGTCTGTTGTGTTAGAACATCTACGTTCGACTAAATGTAACTGACGGTTTCTTAGATTTTTTTTATATATATCCTTTATTTTTTTTCTTTTTACTTACAATCTCGAGACAGTTGTAATCCTCTGTTTGAAGGCATTTACGTCACGGGTGACTTGTTAAGAAAAATAAAATAAAAAGAAGGGGTTTGAAAAAAAAGGAAAAGACCAAAAAAAAAATATAGGGGAAAATGTGTCACATGTCGTCAACCTTACCTATTAATACAATCGACGTTTTAAAGTAGATAACGCTTAAACGAGTTTACGTTAGATGGTTATAAGCAGTCAGAGAGAATATTGAAACAAAACTTGTCATTTTTGAAAATGTATGTTGGTGTTGTTATCCTCATTGGTTTTTTCAGAATTATGAACAAAGGGTTTGTTTCAAGTTTTGTTTTTTATACATAAATATTTTTTTTTGTGTGTGTGGGATAGTGTTGGTGGTAGGTTTGGCTCTTCTCCAAAACGTTAAGACTTTGCACAAAAGTTTGCCGAGTTGCAAAGGAGAACAAAACGCAGAGTTTTCGAGGGTTTGCTTGTCATTTCCTTTTATTTTCTTTTGGAGGCAAAAATTAAAACTTTTTATCGCAAACCGCAGCTAAAAAGGAAAGCTTTTCTCATGATCACGTGATGGCAATGATGATTTGCGAACGATAAACATTCAATTGAAATGCTTCTCGTAAGAAAACCTCAACAAAAAAGTGCTAACGAATAACATTGCTCGTGTTTTTTGGCATCCGTTCCTGATGTTACATTTTTATTTAGGGGTTGATTTTTTTTTATTTTATATATTTTTGTTGTGTTTTTTGGGGTTTTTGAAGGTAAAAAAAAATAGCGTAAACCGTGTTTTTTTTAGGTATGAACATCGTAGAAAACAGGAATCGATATTTTTTGGAAATGTGAGAAACATTTTTTTTTTCGGATGATGTTGTACACCTGAATTAACTATATCAATAACATGCATTGCTAGATAGACCTAAAAATATACATTTTTCATATACGAGTGAAGTTGATCACGACAGATTTTGCATAATAGCGAACTTTTTGTTTCTACAACGAGCGTCAGTGAGAATGCATCGCATAATTGCGAAATACATTTACGTAACTCGAAGATCGATGTCGGAATGTCTCAGTTATATAGTGATATTAAGTAAACATAGGAGCAAATATCACGAATATAGTACAGTATTACTAGCTGATACACCCGGCGTTACACGGGTGATTATTTAAATTTGATATTAAAAAAAATATTTGATTAAAGAAACACGTTTAAAACACACACACACAAATAATAATAATAATAAAAACAATAAAGTAAAATAGTTAATTTATCCATCGTTGCACGAATGATTACATAATAAAAAAACGCTCAACAATGACGGCATACAGCAAGATGTAGAAATGGAAACAAAACGTCAGCATTGCAGTGAAGCAAACAGTTAGGGTTCTAGGTATATTGAAAGGGGTTAGATAAAGGTATGTTGAGGAGTATATGGAGCTAAAATAACTTTTAGTTAATTCCGAAGGGACCTAAAAAAGTAACTGTGCCAAATTTGGTTCTGATCGGTCAAAAGGCCTAAAAGTGCATAGCGAACAAACAGACATACAAACTTTCTCTTTTATGTATATAGGCTTATTAGTAGAGATTATTTGTAAAATTGAAATTTTTATTTTTGCTAATAAGAAAACAAATGCCACCAATTATTATTTCGATTTTAAGTTACGTTTGGATTTATATCTTTAGTTGTGAAGTCTGCAACACGATTTTGTGGAGAAAAAAATGGTACGTTAACACGTAGTACAAACTTGAGGAAAAGCTAAAGAACAAGTTGGAGGTGAAGGAATAAACGAGGGTAAAAGCTAAAAGAAAAAAGGAATACTTGTTCACATTCGTTAGTGCAGGTCATGTAGGTGGGTAAATAGGTAGACATAGGCAAAGGTGTAGTGTGAATAATTCATGAAATTTGCGGATTGGAGACGAGCGCCTTCTCGCGTCGGATTTCGAAACTTGTCACGCGAACGTTTCGTGGTTGGTTTAGCGAAATGAGCACCCAACACCTACCGAAAAAGAAAAAAAAAACGAGTGGGGGTAGAAAAAAGGGGGTAATTGGTCGAATTATAGGCGAGCCTCACGAAGACGTGCGCAGCATAAAAGCAGTTGTCTATTAAACCATAAGAAAGCAAGATCAAAAGGTGCGAAGGTTTTTGGTGATGATGACGACTTTATTTTCTATGACAGTTTAACCAGCTTCTGAAATTTTTTATTATTTTTTATACTATATATATATTCTTAAACACTACCCATTTGCCTTCGAACTGTAATATTAGTTGACATCTTCTCTAGTTTTTATTTTACTAGCCCTTTGAGAATTTGTGAAAAAGACGTTGTCATCCGTTTTTAAACAACTCTAATAATATTAGAAAACTGTTTTATTTCAGTTAAATAGTACACTAATATTTTTCATCTTCGTACTTAAATGAGTTGAAAAATTTCTGTGTGGATACGTGGTTGTGTTCAATAATGAACCGGATTTTTTATAACGCATCTAAGCTACAAAAATCCGGTTAAAATTTGAACACTCCACTTTATGAGGTATTTAATGATGTGATATTTTTTTTTCGTTAACTGTATGTAATGACCGTCGGTAATGATTGTAGAGGTATCCGGTTAATTTATTTCCTTCTTTGAAGTGGGTTTTTATATCCTTTCTATGCGTATATCGTATTAATTTATCTTTTACTTTTATGTCTCGTCAATTTTATAGCTCAGTCGACTTTTATCTCAAAACGAGTGAAATTTATCTCACGCATTGATGATTAGAATTATTTTTCATCACCCATGGTTTTTTTGTGTTTAAATTCTTGGGATCATAAATTTTATCTTCTCCTTTTTTTTTTACCCTTCCAACTTTTTACACTGATGATTTTTCTTATTGTGGACAATCTTCAATTTTTTATGACTTCCAATTTTTCATTTTTTTTATCATCCGAGTGAGTTATTATTATTTTTTTTAGGTTGATCGATATCAGTCAATAGCGTTTTTTTATCACTTGAAATTATGTAAAATTGCCATTACACGAAACATTTATCATTCTCTGTTCTTAGTATAAACAGTGTGTATAACTGATAATTAACCGATTTATTACCAAGTGAGAACACGTCGTTTATATCTGTAATCAGAATATTAACGTTCTGCAAAACGTGATTTTTCATCTGATGTAACCAATCGACGCGCGATTCTTGAACGTACAATTACTTTCAAACAATCCAATACCACGCGACTCCATTGTTTAATATTTAAAAAAGTTTATCGCTAGTACAATAGGAAACACGTGAATTGTAACAAGGGGTTAAACAAGTCCAAAACATACCGTTTTTCATGCAAAACAGATTATTATATTGACAGATTATTATGCCAGTCGACAATGACGGATTCAAGGAGTATTGTAATCCTCATTGGTTATATTTCTATTATTACGGTACTTAGTAACCCGTTACTAACAACAAAACCGCGTTACCCTCACTCACACAAACAGAACTGGAAAACTTTAGAGGATAATATATGACAAAATGGTTAAATTAACTATTGTTCACATAAATGTTAATTATGATTAAAAAAAAATTAATTTGTATTTTCATTAAAACTCCTGGAAGAAAAGGTTGCTGCCCGAATGGGCTTCTCTGCTATACATGAATGAGATGCGTGGAAACAACATTCGGGGGAAACTTCCGCGTCATTCTTATTGCGCTGCTCGATTCATTTCAGATGCTTAATTAACCGCTTTTTCCAATTACGAATAACTAAAAGCGCTTTATTGGGTAAAACGATAAATAAATAAATAAATAAATAAATAAAAAATAAAAAATACATTTTAGTTAAATAGTTAGGCTACATTGTTTTTAGCTAAATTTAACAAATTACACTCGCGGGTTCATGTTGTTATGGTAACGTGGACAACTATAGACAATTATAGTATAGTGAGCTATTCTCCAATGGAACAGTGCTATTGTTAAAAACCATTATTTTCTTTAATTTAGATTGTTTAAAAAGCTTGGAAACGTGCTACCGTTAGTAGCATAGTATTGCAGTAAAGCTACTTTTCAGGGGGAAAGTTATAATGTTTCTGTTCAGTTCTCTGGAATCATGACATGATTTAACAATTCCAAGTGAGACATGCAATTGCAACTTCATGTAATTCACTTTCTTTTTGTGCTTTTGGTTTTTCGATGCGATGCTATTTAGTTAAAAAACATTGTAAAAACTTTAAAAATTTTCAGGCTGTTATTGTTAAACAATATGAAAGCCAAGTGTCTCTCTCTCTTTTTCTGTGTGTGCCTGTTTCTGTGCCAAAATGTTTCCATGACAACAACTAAAAACAAACGTAACCATAACATACTAAATGCGTCACCTTACCAACACAAACATAAGCATAACTAATGATAATGAGATGAATGAATTAAACATAAAAAAACACTCAGCTCTTAACGATCGCAACATGAGTTGAATATATGAATCATGTTTATGAATTGAATCAATTCCCTCCCGTCATGTTTGACGGGTATTCAGCTAGTAGTATAATAATGGGCTAGTTAAGATTAAAGAAATGAACACGTCCACGTGATGCTGAATGTAACTATTGTTAAAAATCAAACACTCAACACGCGACTCTGAATTGTTATGATGTTGTGAAAGTTAGCGTTACCGATACAGTGAATATTGCGCTTGGACTGGATCCGAATGGAATACTATTTGTAGTTTGATTATAAATACACACACACACACGCTTGTATATAGTTGATTAAAAAACAATGCGATTATTTTGTTCCTGCATGCTAACATTCGAGAGACCAAGTTTTCAAAAGTTTGTCGGTTGGTTGGTGAATTTAAATTCAGCATTAGAAAACGTTAATTAACAAATGACGGGGTTAGGCATTGTGAAATAAAAAAGGGATGGGGATGGGAGAGGCGACGTCTAAAATTCCCCGAAGGTGACGACTGAAGGGACAGGTATAGGACGAGTTTTGTAGTTGGAACTAGTGGCAGTGGGAGGAGCAGTAATGAAGTTTGTCGTGTGTTGCGTTCAAGTTTTTCGCCTTAAGCCTCTTGGTATGGGTCGTAAAGCGTAATTACCGAATGTAGCTTGAATTACGACAAGATTAATTTGAGTTCGTTTAAGCCAGAAATTAGTAAAAGCAATGTCGTATCAGGGCTGCAAATGAAAGATTAACATCGCCGCTAATTGCCACTGCAACTAATTAGATAAGGAGAAAAGTCTGGAGACAAGTTTTCACTTTCCTACACTACTTACATCGCTCGCAATTTTTTTCGTATCTTGTTCCTTCCCAAAACTTATGAATTTATATAGACCTCTTAGTCTGAAGTTTGAAGAATTTATTTTCCACCGAGGACATCTTCCCTCACCAACTAAGTTGTTAATACAAACCAACCATTTTTTTTCTGCGGTAGAGTTGGTGGTATACCGTTCAATATATTCTAGCTATTGGCATGTAGTAGGTGGTACAGAATGAAATGGCAGATTAAAGATGATTAAGTAAATCGAGTTAATGAAAGCCTAACGATTACCAAAGTGGATTCTAAACGACACTGTCCTACGTGCGTTGGAAACCTATTCTGTAATCCCATTAGGATCGTAAACGGCGGCACAGTTTCGTTGTTAATATTACTATATGGTATATCGACCCCCTGCAACTATTGTTCATTGGAAAACATTTTATCAAAGATAAAGTGTGTTTAATTAACAAATGTTTACAATGAACCGAGCCTTCGTATTTTACCGTTTCCGAATGCCCGTTATTACGCAGAAGATTTGGCTGTCGGCAATTTCCGGAAAATCGCTCCACGGGTTGTAATACACTAGCTATTTATTAACGAAATAATGAAAATGGTTTTTGAAATAACATATTTTATACCAGACGTATACACACCTTTATAATAGTTGTCTAAGATTGTCTGTTTGTTTGTCCGTCTGTCTGTCTGTCTGAAGCGTCTTTTAAAGAAAATAAACTTTTTATCGGGATTTGAACCCGGGTTACTACGATAGCACACGGCAAGAACCACCAATGTTGCTCTTCTTGTGTTTGATTGCAACACCACGATGTAGCTTGCGAGGGGGTGGCGCGGCTACCCTCGAACAAGTTAATAAAATATTTTAATTATAACATCCCCGTATTCTTCATAAAGTCATCGGATTTCATCTTCATTCAGGCATAGCTAATATTACTTTAATAATAGTCAGTGTGTTCAGTAAAATTTAATTGTTTTGACAGTTATTGATGCGATAGTTGAAAGACTCGGGGCAGTAACCGGTCAGCTCCACATTTTAAAATTTTTACAGTATCGAGAAAAACTTGTTTTGAAAAATAAAACATGCTAAATGTTTCAAATATAGATATGCATAGATCACTTCAATACATTTTTGGCCAAACATATTTTACTGGCAATATATTTATTTTTACGATAAATGTGAAATGGAGCTGCCTGTTGGTTCTAAAATCAGTACACAAATAATAATGAAGATCCATCGCAGAGTTATGAAACTAACTTGGTTATGCATCCAACAGTAACTATACTCCATTTCACATTAGCTGGCACAGAATTTGCTTGAGGCAGCCAAGGGGCAAGCTAGGTGATCACACCA